>JANBQA010000432.1:0-15116 GCA_027576955.1 Dimargaris xerosporica
TTTAGCTTTTCAGACGCCTATGACCCCACTTCGCCTGAAACCCAGGAGATGGACACGTACCTAGACATTTTTATGCGCAATTTCCATACGCGGGTGGCCTTGGAAAGGGCCAATGCAGCAATGCAGCCTGCAAGTGAGCAACAGCAGCAGCAGCAACCAGCCTCCCTTTCCCAACTCTCGCTTGGGTCGCACCGGCGTGGCGCGGAGCCACGAGGCCGCCGGACTTCGCGTGGACGCCGCCACGCGCCCTTTAGCACCTCCCCACTGGATCCGTTGTCGGCCGAGCAGATCTTACGTGACCGCTTGCAAAGCCCTATGTCAGGGATCCCTAATCCGCGGTCGCTGCAGGCGTCTCGACTTAACCTTCCGGCCATCCACTCTGCCGCAGCTGCGTCCTCGTCCTTGGGTGCACGGGATCGATTGCGGACCCTTCGACGAAATTCGACCCTTTCATCGTCGGCTACGGCGGTGAGCACCAATGATATGGACTTTGCCATGCCCCTGGGGCTGCGGTCCCGGTCGCGGGAGACGCTGTGGTCTCGTCAGCCCCAACGCCAGCAGGATCTGCACGAATTGGTCCATAAAATTCCATCAGCGATAATGCAGCGGCACCCTCCGCCAGTGCTGAGCCCCACTCCCGAATGCAGCTTTCTTCGGCCTGGCGTGCGGTTCCGCGGCCACCAGACCATCCAGCAGCGTTCGCTGACCACGCATACACGGCTCCAGCGGTGGGACGTGTTTGTCACGCTGGACCGCGTGGACCTTGCTCGAGGTAAAGTGGAAGGTACTATGGTGGGGCTGAACATGCCTGCACGGGTTTCCAATGTCACCACCTATTGGGAGGGCGAAATTCTGGACTTCAAAACGTGTGGCCTATGCACGGGTAAATGGAGCTCCGACTCCAACACGGACCGCCAGTTTTGGCAGAATTTCAAGGGGCTGAAGCGGCTGCGGACCCTCAAATCGCGCGATGCGCTCGAGTCAATCAGTCCCGATATCATTGCCGATATTCAGCAAGACTACATTTTAATGCGCTGGAAAGAGCACTTCTTTGTCAACGTGTCGTCCACCGATCATGACCTCAGCATCTCGGGGTTTTATTATATTTGCATGCGGCGCTCCGATGGCGTTATTACCGGGTTCTACCGGGACATGCGGTCCAAGCCCTACCAGAAACTCAAGCTCCGTCCGGAAGCCAGCAAGTCAGGGCTTACATTCCCAACGTATAGCATGTGTTAGGCAGCTGCTAGTGTGGCGCAGTGTAATATGGGGCTATGTTCGGACGCACTCTATCAACCCTTGTTGGTCTTTAATGGTCGGCAAGTGCACCCTCCTGCTTGAGCTACGACCCATTAGCACTCCATGGCTCATTTTATTTGCCAATGATGCAGGTACAGACATCCATTGACGACCGAATTGGGCAAATGTTTCGCCCATGCCCACCACCGTTATTGTTGCTATATAATTGGACGATATATGACAGATACCGAGCCCATGGCTAACATGGCCCATTGGCGTGTGCCTTTTTTTTCTTGGTTGGTGTGTAAGTTAACGCGTCAATGCTGGCAGTTGAAGATGTTTTGGTATTTTTGGTGGCACTGAAATACGCGGGCCGACAAAGTTTACTATGATTGATCAAGTCCCTCAGCGAATAAATTCTACTTGGCCCCGGGGCCTCGTCGTGTAGCCTGACAATCACCCCCTGCCAGAAATTGGATTACTCTGGGTCTACCCAGTCGTGGTCCTGGCTCTGCAGAATCTGCTGTTTGCTGGCAAAGTTTTGATTGAACTTGAGCAGCTGGTTGATGTCGCGCGCCCAGTCGACGTTGTTGCCCGCCCGGTTGATGCACGGGACCGGGTAGGGCGACACTTGCACCTAGCCATTGCCAAGCACATGCGGTGCAATGTCAAAGGTCCCACAAGAAAGTACACCTTTTTATGCCAACGTCCAGTGAGTTTGTTGGGCCAGAAAACGCCCGCCAATGCACCTCAAGCATATATTGTGCGACCGTTTAATCATGGTAGCCAGGCGCGAGCGTAGATTCCACAAATGTACCATACCAACGTTGGGTTGAGGTCTACAGCTCCACCATAAATCCAAGCTTGCGTACCTCCAAGTACTGGCCTTCTTTGAGGGATGCTACGCTCCGGCCATCCAGGGACACCTCTGCGGTACCACGGCTGGCCGCTGAAATCTTGAGCCGGATCACGGAGCACGCTGGCAGCAAAATGGGCCTAAAGGAGAGCGACCGTGGACAAATCGGTGTCATGATAAGGCTATCGAGGCTGGGGTGAACAATAGGACCACCCGCGGACAGGGAGTACGCGGTTGAGCCCGTGGGCGTGGCGACAATCAGCCCATCGGCCACCGCGTTGGTTAAGTACTCGTTGTCCACGTAGCAGTCGATGCAGGTGAGATGCGGGAACCGTCCACGGTGGACATGCACCTCGTTCATTACCTGGTAATTTTGGCGGTGGTCCGCGCCGTACCATGGGATTGGATCGCCATTGTCTTGGTGAATCGAACAGGACAGGCGCATCCGCATCAAAAAGGTGACCTCGTTGGACGATTCGGTCGCGACTAGTTTGGAGCGCCGGCTCTCGTCATTAGCACCATACGTGCGCATGAGCTTGGCGAGCGCAACTGGGTAATGATCTATATGAAAAGGCAAAAGGAACCCGAGGGTGCCCATGGAAAACGAGATAACTGGCGGTATAGCGCGCGAAAATAGCGAGGAAATGTGCAGGATGGTGCCGTCGCCCCCCAGTGTGATCACATAATCGATGACCCGGGCGTATTCGTCCACGTGAGCAGCATCGGGGACCACGTAGCAGTTGCTCAAATCAGAGGCAAACTGTTCGGCCACGGGGCGCTCGAGCACCACGTTGACATGGGGATACTGGCGGCTCAGCCACTGGACAATGTTTACAAGTGCAGCATCGGTGCCCTGGTCGTTGGGCTTTTTGACGATCAGCACAGTGCGCGGCTGCTGGACCCATCGAAGCGGGTTAGGTCGGACCGAGTGATGCTGGTGCTGGGTGATGGACTCGGTGCGTTGATGGTCTGTGCGGGGAGCTGAGGCCAATGGCGTTGCTCGAGAGAGTGGCTGGTGCACCACCATGGGCACTTTATCGGGCAGGCTGGTGGTCCACCGGAACGGTGGTGTGTCGCTGGCTGCATCAGTGGGCCCAGTATGGTGCACCGCCCAGGGCCTTGCTGTGGCAAACCACTGACCCTGAAGAGCATGACGCCTGGGTTGACGCCAACCTGCAGTGATGCCAAAACTTGCCCCCCAGGGCCTAACAGCGAATCGTGGCTGTCGGCCTGGAATTCGCTGAAGGAGTGGCAACGTGCACCCCATGGTTCGCACGGTCAATGTCGCAACTCGGGTCGCGCAATGCGTGTTGTCAAGGAAGGAGGAGCACCACGCATGGGTACCGGCGCTGGGCCAATAGGTGCGCGTAGGGAAGAAGAGAGGCAGGGCTGCATGAGTTTGGCGCGGCAGTTGGTAGGTGTTAAATAATGGAAACCGTGCAGCACGGCCAATGCCGTGTACGAGTGGGGTGTGTGAGTCACGCTGCTCTCATTGCCCTCCGCCGTCAGCGTTCGAGGATTATAGATGTAGATTGCCTTTTATTATTTTTTGGTAGTCGCTGGCGTGTTGATCATTGCTAGCCTCAGGTGGCAGGGCATCAAGGAGGCCCCAGAAACGATGGAAAGCAGGTAAAAATCGACCACCCGCCAAGTGTCGCCGCCAGCCTTGGGCACGTGACGTAGCGACGAAATTTCCGAGGCAGCTATCGCTGCCTTTCAAACGGTTGCACAACGACCCCGAGGCCCTCTCGAGGGCGCTGGGCGGGTGCATCAAGACGGCTAGGTCTCGTTGGATTCGGCGCATTGCATTCTTGCATTGCTTGCACTTGGATTCAATGGTAAGTTTTTCAAAGTGTTGCTTTATTCTGTGGCAGTGGATGCAGTGCTCAATCGTATACGTCGCCTGTGCTAGCCCACTAACCACATTATGTTTGCATCTCTGCCGTCTACACTTGTATACGGGAATTCTTCCCACTTCACTCTACGCCTATAATTACCTAATAATTGGGTATTTATTGGTCATTGCAACAATGCCACAAATCCTGACTATGTGACCGCTGCCGTCGTGCTGGTGAGGTAGTTCAGCACCAGCATTCGGCATTGTGGGCCGTAAATTTGCGGTTGTGCTTTCAGGCCCAAACACCAAAGCGTCAACGGTAGAGCAAGCCATTCCAATACCAAACCACTGCCTTACCTTGCTCTTATCGTGCACAGCTTTCTGTTTATTAGCATCCCCGTGGTCCTGAAGCTGTACCAACCCGTTCATCGCTGGCCACCACATTCCACCATTCGTGCCCATCCCCACCTTCTCTTTCATCGAACCCACCATGCCAAAGCCACGCCAACGCCAGCGCCCAGCTGACCAAGAGCGCTTTCAAGAGCTGGACGATATACCTGAAGCAGAAAAGCGCCGCCTCATCGAAGAAACAGGCATCCTGAAGAAGATCCCCAAGCCCGCCGGCAAACCGGCGAACAGCGCCCAGGCCAAGGATGGCGACGACGACGAAGCGTACGAGTTGGCCGAAGAGATGCCCTTCCTTGTGTCGCTTCTCTACACGTTTCCAGCGACGTTTGTCTATGGCACATTTGAAGTGCTGGTACAGCAGCAGTACGGGATGGACTGGACGGCGCGAGAGGTGTTGGGCAAATGTGCCAAGGCGTTTCCCATGCTGCTGACGTTTATTTACTTTACGTACAAGTTCCGCAGCCAGACATGGATGAAGGTGTTTCAGTGGCTGACATCGACAGCGGCCGGCGCGTATTTTATGTACCTCAACCTCTATGCACCTGCCGTGGGGATCATGCGGCAGTGCCCGGGGCTCATTACCCTCTGGGTCTACGGCATCTTTATGCTTGACAACCTGCCCATGCTGGCCAACCTACTCGTCGTTGCCGTGTACTGGCGCTTGGAGATATGGCGGATGACCACTGACCACAAGTAATGGCAATAGCATGGCGTTAACAATCACTCAGTGGCGCTTTCGGTGGTTGTTGTTTTTTAGTTAGCAACCTGCTGACCGCACATCCCTTTGTTTTACTATTTTTTTCTTCTATTGGGCCCAAACTGCCTGCATTGCTTGTCCAACCATCAATGGACGCCTATAGTAGTCTATATAAACGCGCTGTACCCGGATCCATTTTTACTGCTTGTATTTATCAGTAGCAGCTTAACGGCAGCCAACCAAACGAGGGATAACAAGGCAGCATAAATTACCGAGGGTTGCCAATATAAGGGGCTTGGTGTGAACTGCCGTAGTAAACCACCGAACATGGCGCTGGCGGGATGGGTGCCTGGAGTTAAGGCATCACTATTGGGCCGTGGGCGCCCCGTATATTGACGCTCTCTTTGCGAGCGCGCTGCACCTCCTTCCCCTTGGCCCTTACCACCACCCACGGCTGCGGCAGAAGGCGTTGGCCTCCTCTGGTTGCTTAGCAAAGCCCCAGGCGACTGCGGCGTGGTCGGCTAAAGTCCCTGCTTGCGAGTCATGGCGTAAATGGCGCACGCTGACCTGCGTCCGTGGTGGTGACGGCGATCAGCGGGTTGTAGACACTACTGCCTATCTGTGACTGAACTTGCTCCAGTCAGATTACAGTGTGATGGGTGCTCTTGCGGTCGCGGGTATCGCCGGCCTATATCTATTCATTTGGGTCGGCCTGACCTTGCCAGCCTCGATCTGGCGTGGTTTCGGTTGGCCGCCACAGACGCTGGTGCCCAGTGCCCACCAGACTGCGTCCATCTCAGCTAGTCGGTAGGGGAATAGGTTTGGCGCCACTGGGCTAGACCACCTCCCCCCAACTTTTTTCACCGAGAACACACACCACGGTGGGCGCAGCTGCTTTGGCTGTGTCTACGATGCCCACCCGGTCTTACGCATAACCCACCTGATGGGCCTGTTGCGGCGTGGTATAAAAGCAGGCAGGATAACCGGTCAGTGAACCGTTGCTCATTTTTCCTTTGAGCTAGGCGCACTCTCTTTCTGCTCGTAGCTTGTGCATAAACAACCGCGCGGTGAAAGCCTGTACCGCTCACGGAATCCGGCTGCCCACCACCCGTTCACCCGCGTACGCTGGTCGGGCCATTCCGGACCCGGCTCATTCCTTGCTTGCTGCGCTCGTTTCCTTGTGAGCGTCATAGAATCAGCGACACTGGCGACCACGCCTGGCGCGGGCCAACGGCAGCACACTGGGTGGTGGCAGCGTTGAGACGTCAGCGACAACCCTGTTCCCCGCGTGCTTTCTCTCTGTCTTTTTTTCTCTCTCTTCTGACCTCTTGGCCACACCAATTGACTGTGCAGCGTCCACATTGGTTGGCATTCGCTACTGCCTCTTGGTCACCACGGACGTTTACTTTCTTCCTAGCGTGTGTCTACTCCGGAGTGAGTTCCACGAGCAACCTGCTTTGCTCAACGCCCCGTTGCTAGAAGCGATATGGCCAGGCAGTACACCTGCTTTTCTCGAGTATTTAGAAGTCAAAACTAAAAAGCAACACCTTTCAAGCCCGAGCGCTACCCCTTTGCTGTCACCATGGCTAACCGCCCACTCTGTCCAGGACCCCTCGGGGTAAGTGGAGCGACTCGCTCGAGCCCAAAGGCCTTTTTCATAAATAGCGGCCAGCCCAGTTACGGCGGGAAAAAATAGGACACCATGCAGCCGTTGCCCTGGCTGACTGCAGCTAACTCTGGTGCGCTGGGCATTATTCATTGAGGGAGTTTGTATTCTAGGTAGGGCCTCTTTGGGACGACACAGGAACCCTTCACCCTTGCATCCGAGAAATGTAAGTAGGGGGGTTAACCGATGCCTGTAGGGCAGGCAAAAAACAATAGATACTGAGCCACAGACTGTTGGCCAATTTCCACCACGCACCTCGTATCATGGCTAGCCGTTGGCCAACAACAGCGCAGATTATGCTGCCGATGATTGGCAGCCTTGGGATTACACCGATATCCCCCATGACTCACCTTGCGTCGGGTATGGCTACTGTGTCCTTGTCTGGTATGAGGCAATTTGATTTTTTTCTGTCTGGTGTGTCGGGTCCATGGCCTTCCGTCACGATCCCATGACCCAGTGCGCTGGGAAGTGCCCTCCCGTTTGCCTATTTGGCCGTGGTTGGGGGTGGTCTGACTGCCGTGTGGTTCAAACAGCGATTACGTCGCTGCCACCGCGGGTCTGATGCCTACCATTACGCGCCACTGCCCACGGATGACACCGATGTAGATTCCCATACCGACGATGAAGATAACACAATAGCTCAAGAAGTGCGCGACCAGATATTTGGCACCGCGATCTCTGCGGTCTCCGACGCTGACAGCACGGCCCTGCACCATCGCCCTGCTGAGCCGGATATTGCACCTTTTGCTGTGTTTCGGTGGAAAACCAAAGCCAAGCTGGTGGTTATGGTGTGCCTAGTAACGCTGTACGTTGGTGCAGCGTGGCAACGGTGGACTGCAGTGCAATCCGGACTGGATCCCTGGTACTTGATCAACCCTCTCGCCAACGGTTTTATTTGGGTAAGTGCGCTTGGTGGCAACCATGGCCACCTGGCTGCTTTAGCCACAATGCGGCATTTGGTTAGGGAAGCAATAGTCACTCGCGCACGCTGCTATGAGTTGTTGGTTTTTGTGACATTCGTCGTTGCAGCACCACATTGTGATCAAGACTGTGCTGGGACTACGACCCATTATTTTTGTAACGCAATTTTTGCTAAATGCCAGTGTCTATCGGTGTGCATGGGTTTCCTCTGCTGTGGTCTCATGGGTAAAATAATGTTTGCCGCCCCTCAGCTGACGATGCTTTGCTATTTCTTTACAGCCAATACGGTCTACCGGTTACCAACGAGCATTGAGCGTCGTCCATGGTTTATACTGGGACTCAGCACTGTCACAGCCATTGGAACCACTGCCGAACTAGTTGGTCGGCTTTACGCCAGTAATATGACCGATGCGCTCTCCATGATGATAGATACGGCCTCTTTGGTCGAGCTGTGGCTGCCAGTGTCAACATGGCTACTAACTGTGACGATGCTGTGGCTGTCTGCCATTACCGAGCAAGGAGCAACGTTTGTGATGGTACCCGATCCCAATGATCCCCAGGGCCCGGTGCTCCGTCTGTCACCGGAACACATGGCCTCGTACTGGGATAGCATCTCGTTTGGGTGGCTGACGGACATACTGGTGACTGGGTACCATAGGGTCGTGTCCTTTACTGATTTATGGCACTTGCCGTCGGATGATTTGGCGTACAATGCGTGGAACCACTACCGCAAGGCTCATAGCCCGGCCAAATCTCTGTTTAGCAACTTGGTACAGGCCCTTCGTCACCTCATGGCGTTGCAAGCTACGACTGCGCTGTGCAAATACATCATTCGCTTTGGCGGCGTGTACTTTATGAACCGATTGCTGGATTATATCCAGGACCCTGGGTCAGCTCCCAAAGTCACAGCTTATATGTACGCAGCAGGGATGTTCTTTAGCCTATTTTTGGCTACAATATGCACCAACAAGTCCCTGTTCTACGGTCGGCACATGGCATTTCGCATCAACGGCATCTTGGCGGGCGAAGTGGCACGCAAAGCGCTGCAACGCCAGCGGCCAATGACTCGTGATGTTCCTTTGTCTGTGTCATCCAGTGAAAAAGATGAGGAGGATGACTTGGATGTGGCCTCGACTGGGCGTATGATGAACCTAGTCTCCGCCGACTTGCGACGCATTGCCGAAGCCTCGGCGTACCTAATGGATGCGATGTTTATTCCCATCACAATGGCCGTCGGGGTCTACTATTTGTACCGGCTGTTGGGGCTTAGCTCTGGGGCGGGATTGCTGGTCATGGCGCTCTCGTACCCGTTCAACCAAATGGCGTTTAGTATTGCGGTGGGTCTGGAGGACAAGGCCAACACGATCTCTGACCGACGCATCTCGGCGGTCACCGAACTGCTCAATGGCATGCGCATCGTCAAACTGTTTGGCTGGGAGCCCAAGCTCATGGCTCGTATCCGAAGCATTCGCCAGGACCAGTTGAAAGTGATCAAAAAGTTCCAGCTGGCGTGGTGCTACATCAACCTCGGGCTGCATGTTAGCCCGATTATCATGCTACTGGCCACGTTTGGTTCGTACACCTTGCTCTTGGGTCACCCGCTCACCGCCAGCACCGCCTTTACCACGCTGGCTGTATTTCAGATCATTGACGACGCCTTTTTCACGCTATTGAGCGAAGTGCAGTATTTGATCAGCTCGCGGGTGTCCCTCAACCGCATGCAGGCCTTTTTGAGCCAACCAGATCTGGAGCCATTATCCGCATGGGTCCTGCCAGTGGGCACCGCAGCCGTTGATTCCCTTGCCGAAGGATCGCTCCAGCCTTATTCAGCGGTACTACCCCCTCTACCGCCTGGGCAAGGTGCGCCCGCAGTTGGGTTTGACCGGGCGTCGTTTTCATGGGCACCAACCAAAGATCACCCTGCTCCAGCACTTTTGTCGAAACTTCCCTTGGCCCCACCACCCGATTCCAGCGACCACACACCCTGTGGCTCTGGAACCCCTAGCTATGCGCACTCTGAACACTCTCACAGCAGTGAAGAAGGCAACGACGGCACGATGTCGGCCACTGACTTGCCCAGTACGTCGTCGGCCCGTGGCTCCGATGTACCGGTGGAAGGTGGCGGTGCCCATACCAACCATTTGCCCAACCACACACCCCGGTCGTTTGCGTTTAACAATCTGACGCTGCGCTTTCCTGCGGGACACGTGTCGTTGGTGGTGGGCCCCACGGGTAGCGGCAAGACATCGTTGCTCTTGGCGCTCTTAGGCGAGATGCCCCGTACCACGGGCCATGTCCTCGTGCCTGCCACCTTGCACCATCTCGTTGGTTTGGCCTATGTGGCCCAGGAAGCCTGGCTGCGCAATGCCACCATTCGTGAGAACATTGTGTTTGGTGAGCGCTTTGATGAAGCACGCTACCGCCAAGTGCTGGTGCGGTGTGCCCTGATGCCTGACCTGGCCCTGTTTCCAGCAGGGGATGCCACCGAAATTGGGGAAAAGGGCGTGACGCTATCGGGTGGGCAAAAGCAGCGGATTGCGCTTGCTCGCGCCATGTACAGTTCGGCCACAGTGCTATTGCTCGACGATTGCCTGTCGGCTGTCGACAGCCATACGGCCCAGTCTATTACTCGGCACTGCTTGCAGGGGCCCTTGATGCAGGGCCGCACATGCGTGCTGGTGACCCACCAGGTCAAGTTGTGCCTGGATGTGGCCCAGTTTATAGTGGTACTGAGCAAGGACCAGGGAGTAGTAGCAGCAGATACCATTCCTGCCTTGGTGGAAGCTGGGGTAGTGGCCAGCGTGCTTTTAGACACCCAAGTCGAGGCCCTGGCCCAGGTGCCCGCATCCTCCAGCTCGCCACCAACTGAAGCGGGCGAGTCGCGACCGCTCAGCGTGCCAAAGCACCCAACGGAAACCTCGATGCCGCCTGACCGTATGGTGGGGATCCGCGACAACCTGTGTGACGCCGAACCGACGGCGGCGCGCGCGGAGCCAACCCCGTCGATGTCGGTGCGACGCGCCAGTGTAGACAACCAGGCCAACCCTGAACTGACGGAAGCGTTTGCCCACGCTGCGGTCATGGCTGCTGCCGAGTCGCGCCAACCCCAGGCGTCGCCATCCCATGGCCAGCTGGTGGCAGAGGAAGAAGCAGAGCAAGGTTCGGTTAAGGTAGCCGTGTACAAGGCGTACATGCAGGCAGCTGGATCGACCAAGTTTTGGGCGTTTGCCATGGGCATGATGGCAGTCAACCAGCTGCTGTATATGCTCCGAGATTATTGGATCCGGGTGTGGGTGATGAGTACCAGTGCATCCGCGGGATCCAACACCACCGTCGTCGATGGCGTGCCATTGAGCTCCAGCGGCGGAGTGGGGCCCGTATCTGCGCAGACTGACGTGACCTTTAGTCCGTGGGCGCTTTTGATGGCACCTTTCGCTGCAACCCACAACCTCGTCTCGCTGGTACTGCCAGCAATGTCCTCTGTGGCTAATGCTTACCCAGCGCTACTCGCGGTGCCGACCGATGCATCGGCCCCGGCGCCGGGGCCAAGTGTTGGGTACTTTTTGACCGTGTACGCCCTGATCGGGCTGGCGTTTTGCGTGCTAAAGCTGCTGCACGTCGCGATCATCTTTGCGGTGGGCAGCTTGCGGGCTTCGAAACGCATACACCAGCGGTTGCTGCAAAAAATTGTACGCGCTAAGCCGCAATTCTTTGAATCGACGCCCGTCGGCCGGGTTATCAACCGCTTTAGTGGAGACATGCGCACCGTGGATGAGAATGCCATGGACGCGCTGTACTCGTTCTTTTTTCGCCTGGTGTACTGCGTGGGCATCTTTGTGGTCATTATCCTGGTGACGCCCACGTTTGCCGTGGCGGCAATCGGGATCGTGGCGATCAACGTCTACGTTAGTCTGTACTTTTTAAGCCTGTTTCGGGAGCTCAAGCGGATCGAGTCGATTCGACTGGCGCCGCTACTGTCGCTGTTTAGCGAGCTGACTGGCGGCATCACCACCATCCGAGCGTACGGTGTGCAATCACGGTACATTGCCACTGCACTGCGCAAGGTCGACGACTACAACCGCCCCTTTTACCTGCTATGGGCCATCAACCGGTGGCTGCAGTTCCGCACAGACATGCTGGGGGCCTGTGTCACACTGTCGGCAGCTCTCTTGATCTTGTGGCAACTCGACCGGCTGGACGCGAGCAGTGCAGGGTTCTCGCTCGGGTACGCGTTGGCGTTTTCCTACCACGTGTACTGGGTTATTCGTGACTACAGCGAGATGGAGATGGCGATGAACTCAATGGAGCGCATTGAGCAGTACTGCCGTGTGGCCCAGGAAGCGCCCGCCATTATTGCTGATCGTCGCCCTCCTGCCCAGTGGCCGACCCATGGCGCCATCCAGCTGCGTGACTTGACGCTCGAATACAAACCGGGCGAACCGGTGATCCATCCCCTGACCGTGTCCATTCAGCCCGGGGAGAAGATTGGGTTGGTGGGGCGAACGGGCGCGGGTAAAAGTACGCTGGGGCTGTCGTTTCTGCGGTTTGTGGAACCCTCTTCGGGTGCCATCCTTGTTGACGACATTGATATCACCCGTATCGGGCTGGATGACCTGCGGCACCGCATTACCATGATTCCCCAGGACCCAGTCCTATTCGAAGGCACCTTGCGAAGCAACTTGGACCCATTTGATGAGTACGACGATGGCGTTATCTGGGACGCGCTGCGGAGCACGCACCTGGTGGCTCAAGACCCCGTGCGTCAGGCCAAGAGTATGGTTCATTTGCCTGATTTAACACGGGTTCACTCGGCTATTGCATCGGAATCCATGGCTCGGCCAATGTCGGCCCACGACTTGACCACCGTTGCCACCAGCACGGCCAATGCCAATCGGCTGCCCCTTAGACATGGCATGCCGCCCGCTCCAGGTCTACCTCCCACCCTGCCACACCCAGCAGTGGGCAAGGAAGCACCGCCCCTCTTTGATAGCCTGGAAGCCCCCATTGCGGAAGGTGGCCAGAACCTCAGTCTTGGGCAGCGCCAGCTGGTGGCACTGGCCCGGGCGTTGGTGCGGCAATCCAAGGTCATAATCATGGACGAAGCCACGGCGTCGGTGGATTTCGAGACCGACCACCGCATCCAGCAGACCATCCGCCATGAGTTTGCCACGGCGACGCTGGTGTGCATTGCCCATCGGTTGCGCACCATCATTGACTACGACCGGGTGATGGTGTTGGACCGAGGGCACCTGGTTGAATTTGCGAAGCCGCTGACGCTGCTGCATACCCCCGATTCTTTGTTCCGAGCCATGTGCGAAAAATCTGGCGAGTTGGATGTGCTGTTGGCTTTGGCCCAGCAAGCAGAGGACGGTGGTCAAGGGTTGCAGGCCGCGACCAGCGACGCCTAACATGGGGTAATTGGTGTGGGGTATAGCTGCTAAGAAAACCTCTCTAAGATTAAGCGACCGCTGTAAGGTGCTGTGTTTAATAAACATACAAGTTCAGCAGGGATTGCCCGCCGCCATGACCGAGTTTGCTTTGCAATAAATTCCTTGATATCATTACACGGCTGAAAATACACCTAGCCCAGCGCAGGGAGGAGGGAAACAAAAACAATGGGTTTTCCACCGCTACCCCTCCTAATGACAATAGCTGGGCGGCACAGCAAAAGAATCAGCTAGCCGATGCAGCTCGTTCACGGCAAAGTATCCAGCTCTGGGTCTACGACAAACTCAAACACTCGCCCTCCTTCGGTATGCGGCAAGCCATCGGGCGTCACCAGCTGCCGTTCATGGTACCAGACGCGGTTGAAGCGATCAACCAGGATAACCGTACTGCACGCCGTGCCGTACAATCGATCGTTGTACTCCACCACGGGCAAGCAGATAGGTTTGCGCAAGTCCTCGCGGCAGCGCGGGCCACCCGACTGGGTAAATGGCGACGTGTCACGCAACATGGCAAACAGCTGCTCGATCAGGGCTAGTTCAGCGCCCTCGCTACCATGGGGAGAGTTGAAATGATCCTGCTCCCAGGTGCTTACGATCTCGGACAGAATAAGCGAGCCTCGCTGCACGCGGGGCCAATTGGCATCCAGGTCTTGGTTGGAAAGACCGTGGACTGCTGGGTCATCGGCAGGAAGTGTTCGAACTCCACGGCCATGGTCCCCGCGATTGGAAGTGGCTAGGACTTGGCCCGTCACTATATCGCCGACCACCAGGCTGAACCCGTTAAAGTCATCAATGTCCAAATCGGCTCCGGCAGTCGCAGCGTTGGCATTTATGGACTCGGGCGGACTACCAGGTGAGGCACCTGCCACGGGCGAAGCATCCAGCGGGGGTGTTGTCGGCGCCGTGGCCATGGTGTCTGCAAGACTTTGCCCGGTGACTCCTAGCGCAGGGCTGGCGGTTTTGCAGAGGGACTGCAGGTACTGTTGGGGCGATACGTCATGAACCAAATAGTCACGAACAAGGATGCCGCGGGATGTTTTGTTGGACGCATTCATGCCATTGATTTCGTGATAATTGGTGAGAGTAGCCCAGCGGCCTTGTTTGGTAATACCGATCCAGGTGCCATTGACTCCGGCTTGCACGTCGCGAGGCCCGAGGACGTGGGTGTAAGGAACATCCCACCAATCTGTCCGCTTGGTGTCGCGGTCAAGGTATTCGTCCCTGTTGGACGCCAGGACCCTGCCGAGAGCGATACCATATTGGGCAAAAATAGCAGCAGTTTCCGGGGTATCCGATAGATATATTGCGGCGGCCAGCCTGTTGGTTAATGGTTGTTGTGAAACAGCGCACGGGTAAGCACCCACTGGAGGGCGTTGCCTGGCCACGCCTTGTTCTGTTCTCTCTCTTTCCAAACAACCCTTTAAGCTGCTGCCCACTTACAGTTTGAATGGGCCTTGCTCGCTGCAATGCCATAGTACCACGCACATTGGGAAGAAAAAAGACAACACACCCAGCCACGTTCTTTGTGTCAAAGGATACCGTGCGTTGGCAAGTAGCGAACTATGGTTGACCCGGCAACCCACGCTAATCAAGTATTGCAAATGCAGAGGATAGACGCTTTTGAAAAGGCGGAATAGACGCCATATACATAACACATTAGTACAGACCCAAGAGAGAATGAGTTGACGTGACCGCGGTGCCCGACGCCCAAGGGCACTTGCGAAAGAGCTCTGCGTATTGGCCGACCAGGTGCACAGTTGTCACAGGTCAGTTCAGCCAACAACAGGCACCCGTGAACGGTGAAAGGGTGTCGATGCAGCCATAGGCCCTGAATCAATGCATAGACCAGCTGATACCATCCGCTTGCCACTGCGGGTCCCGCCAAGACCACGGCCAGCGGTATTCACTGCTGGACATAGCTCCGACTGTTTTCCTGGCTTTTGGCCGATCCCTTTACGCTTTGTTTAGCCTTTCTGTTCTAGTACGCACAAAATTGGCACCGCCATGGCAACCCCTCTAGCTCCCTTGCGCGGGCTGCTCAGCCA
>JANBQA010000433.1:0-15116 GCA_027576955.1 Dimargaris xerosporica
CTTGGTGCGTGTGGAAGAGTCATAAGATAAACTGCCAGTGTCATGGTATGCTGTAGGTGGAGCGAGTTCAGTGGAAATAAAAGTGAAGCGAGCTAGTGGTTTGATATAATGAGTGCACTACCGAACAGATCAACTGTTGTGAGCAGGGCGTCGTAAAATTTTGCCACAAAAGCAGCACCGAGACTCGTTCATACCGCCAAGGTACTTCATGGCCTTTCACTCCATGAGGGCCACCAAAAACTTGGTATGCTTGGCCACGTCAAACACAGCGCTCGTCAGGCGCTGTTTGAAAACCTTGTCGTTGACAAGATCGTGGACCACTTCGGTGTCTAGGTCCTGGTTATCAATCTGAAACTCGTGCAGGTTGCCTGGTTTGGGGCTGCTACCGTTGAGAAGCATGGGGTTGCCGCCTTTACCGGGATCAGTTAGGTGGCTGTTGATAGCCGCCATCTGCGCCGCTTTGTATATTTCCGCCACGAGGGATTGCAAGCGTTCATCGCCATCAGCCAGGTCTTGCAGCAGTTTGCGTCCTTCGTCGGGTGTGTACTTGTTGGGAACCAGGTACGATGGCGGTCGCCCATTTTGGTATCGATTGTTGGCACCGCTGGGGTACAGGTGCGGGGATTTCAGCAGTTCGCCATAGTTGTCAAAGCTGGTGCGGCAGGTAGCAAGGATGGACGAGGTCACTGACACCACTTGGCGCAGGTTCAGGCAAAGGTTAACAGGGTCCACCTCACTTGCGCGGCTGGTGCGCAGCATGCTCTGAATGCCCTGAACCGCTTGGTCGGTCTTGACCTCCAAAAAATCGCGTAGCCCGTCCACAGTCAAGCCGTTGTTGGGTTGCGAGGCATCCCACCCGCTGTCAGGATGATATCCGTCGCCCTCTGGTCCATTACCAAACTGATGGGACGCGGTGGTCGAGCCCGAGAGCGACGCTTCGTCGGATGGCGTAAATGGCGGGTGGCCAGCATGTTGGTCATGGTGGGTCAACGTCGTCGGAGTAATGCTTTGGGTAGACCCGTTGGAGAGTTGCCGGCGTGGCCGCGATACGTCCGCAGTGCCCGTGCGAGCCATGTCCGTTGCCACCTGAAGGTGTGGCGAGCGGTAGTCCGAAACAGCTGGGGAAGTCGCGGCTGGTGCCTGTTTAAGGGCATTAGGCGAAGAAAAGATGAGGGAGCCTGCTGTGCTGCTCGGCCTCAGTTTGACAGTCTCAACCAAATCCATGATAGCCGCGTTGACGTGGCTCGCAGCGGCTTCCAACAACGAAATGGGGCTATAGCCCCTCCCCGCGGCATGCGCCTTGGCTGCAGTAGATAGGTTATTCATTTGGCTCAGCAGTTTGGCTCGCTGCGCCTCGGCAGTGCGCTGCTGGTCCGAGGGCAAGCCGGGTTGGCGCTTATAGCGTTCCACATCTTCCCCAATCACCTTGCAGGCTCGCATGACCGATTTCAGCGCATTAAGCACCGCCACCGAGTCCGTCGAGCGACCAGCATCTAGCAGGCTATCAATGGCTGCTTGAAAGTCATTCATGGCAGCCCGGTCGATGCCGCCGTCTTCCAATGGCAGGGGCTTGGATCGCATTGTGATGTGACTTTCGCTGCGCGTGTGCTCCAAGGGCACAGGAGCGGGAGGGGGCTGATTCGCCAGCTTCTCCAGCTGATGCTTGGTAGTGCGCAAATCGCGCTCCAGTGTCATTTTCTCGTCCATGAGCTTCTTGGTCTGCTTGCTGTAATGATCATTTTGGTTCTTGATATCGCCCAATTCCGACGTCAGACGGCCGATCTGGCGGCGCAAGTTGTCTTTTTCCTCGCGGTCTCGTTCTGAACCCATGCGCTGGGACTTTTGGTATTCCAGCTGCTCCTTGCGAAGCTCATCATTTTCCTGGCGCAGTTGGCCGATGGTGCGCTCCAGATCGGTGATCTTTTTGCGGTAATGGTCGAGGTCCAGGTTAAGCTGGTTGTTGCTGTCCAATAGGTCCAGGCGTTTGGATTCGTTTTGCCGCGATTGCTCGAGGCTAATTTCAAGAGCTTCTACGTGCTGGCGCAACGACAAGATCTGCTTCTCGTAGTCGTTCTTCATCTTGGTGACGTCCTCGTTGGGGGTCATGTTGGACACGGGTCGTTGGCCGCCATTATAATACCCCGATTCGATGGATGGTGTGGAGCCATTGCTTCGAAGCGATGGGTTGGACCGGGGAGGCATATGGGCAAAGGTGTTTTCCTTGCTGGGTCCATCATAGGTGCGCTGTCGGTCCATGGATGGCGGCTTTGAGGGCCGATACGAATCATCAAGAGCCGATCGGGGTGGAGGCGGCCGATGCAGGTTGGGGTTAGGGTAGTGGTCCCGCGGAGGCCGAGGATGCGAGCCAGGACCGGGGCTAGGACCACGGCCTGGGCCGGGATTGTGACTATGCCCGTAGGCAGGACCAAGCGGGGGTCGCATGGGTGGGCCATTGCGGCCAGCCGAAGGTGGATGGGGATGATGAGGCGAGTCTGCCGGCGGCGTGGGAGGCTCAGCATGCGAGCGGCGGCGTTCTAGCTCTGTGTAGACTTCGCATACAAGGTCAAAGAACTTCTTAGTACCGAGGCCTGAGAGCTTTTCACGGGCCTGGTTGCGCTTGGTGTTGAGCTCAGGGCGGGCGATGAGATGGGGAATGGAGGGATTCTGGGTGCGGCGCACCAACTCATCGTACACATCGGACACGAGGACCTGGAATTGGACTTCTTGTAATCTGGACAGCTTACCACTGCCCTTTGGTTGTGGCAATGGATGCCCTGTGCACAAGTAAATTCGCGTATGCATCAGCCAAACGGTACCATCCTTGGTGTTAGCGAGTGCAACAGCCTTGGTTTCAGTATCAGAGGCCCGCCAAGACGCTCTCATGGTGTGAAATTGGGCGTGCTATGGCTAGGCCTAGAGAGCGGTATTGCCAGGATTGGGCCCCGCGTTGGACTTACCAGGTGATAGTTGGGAGGTGATGTAATTGCGAAATGTCTGCAGTTTGACGTGAGTCGACGCCATAATGGGCAAGGGGGCTGGCCAGTGTCTTGCGTATGCTGATATAGGTCGCAAAAATGTAGTGGGCTACTGGACTTTGCGGGCGGTTGAGTGGGCACCACAGTGACGCACCGTTAAACGGTACCACGACGTTGGCTACAGCCAGCCAGGGAGGGGCACTTGGCGTACCCGTCTGGACAGGTGGGATTGCGACGATAGACTATACCACTAGCACCGAAATGGAACGACCTAACACGGCATGCAGCTCCAGGCGACGCTGATAGTGGAAGACGGCCAATAGAAAGCTGGCAGCGATCCAGGCCTGGCCGTGCTCAGGGGAGGAGGTATAGGCGCCGGGAGTTTTCAGGCCACCACCAGTCGTGATAGGGATGAGATTATGCGTGTCGAAAACGAGCAATTAGGTCACAGGGGCAAACGAAAAAGACCAGTGAACCAGGCAGCAGGGAAAAGCACAAGTAGTGCTAGGTGCGCGTAGGGATGGCTGGCCGCGAAATCAATAAAGAACACCGCCAAGCGCAGCTGAGGACACTAAAAGGGAAAGAAAAAACGCATACAAAGAACCACTGCACGGCAGCGCTAAGAAAGCCAAGGAACAGCGTGGCCAGGAAGATGTCGGTGCTGTCATTTCCAATCACGCTGGAAAACAGCAGTAGTAGCGAGCGCGTATTCGTGCCACAACATGCAACGATGCGTGGGCGCACAAATGTGATGGTGACCTGGTGCCGTTGGGCTTGGCTCTCCCTTTCCAATGGCAGAAGCGCCAAACAGATGGAAGTGCTGGGTAGTACGTGAAAAGCCCGCAGGGTGAGGCAAAGAATGAATTCTGCGCAGTGGATAGGAAAAGCTCCGCTCAGGGACAGCCAATAGCCGATGCGGCAGAAAGCTCACGTTGGTAGGCGGGCGCCTTTTTGGGAGCGGGCAAGGGGGACGGAAGGGCGGCTACTTGGCCCAAAAGCAGTCAATCGCGAGAGGGGCTGAGCCGGTCAATCGGATGTGCCCAAGTCGTAAAGCGAAAAGGAGGAGGGACAAGCATCAGCGAAGGCCAAGACCGGAATAAATGCGACCCAAGACGAAGAGCCCCTAGGCGCTGGTCGATGGCTTTATATGCAACTTCAACCACTCCCAAATTGTCCAAACTGCGCTGTTGATATTTGCTATTCTGCTCTGGCAATGCCAGAATTAGGCAAAGAGAAACTGCTCTTTGCTTCTGGGCGTCACTCAGTCCATATATTGCTATTAGCCCTTGGCCTCCGTTGATCTGGCCTCTGGGGCGTATCTTGACACGGCAGTAAACCTATGGTCTGCTTGCTAGTGTGTCGTTATTTTCTCTTTATTCGATCGAGTGTTCAGCTATGTGCCAGGGGGCAACTGCCAAGTATTCACCCTCTAAAAGATTCATCTCCCGCTGTCGCCGCCATTGATCAACAGGTGAGGGAGCAACAGTGGCTGGGCAGTGCCTTCATTCATTGCCGCCCCTTAAACTGATGCAATTGTTGCCAGAGCTATGGTGGTGAGTGAGCTCAAGCATGGGCAGCGCACCCATGCTGGCCACACCGCTTGGACAGCGGAGGGGCCAGCAAATAACCTTCTGCGCCTGGCTGCCCATTTTTTGCCTGCACGGAGGTCTCTGCACCAGCAAGGTTCAACTCCACCAAGGGTTGCACGGCCACCGTCCAGCGTGCAGCAACTATGGGCAACTCCCCAGGAATGGCAGTGTGCTCAGCGCTCCGCTGGTAGTGGCTGTCTGGGACACGGGTTCGGCTATCAATGAGCCCACGCCCTGGCCAGCATTATTCCGTCCCTCCCGCACAAGCGCCGTCACCGTCCCCTGGTTTGGTGTCCGAGCCGGCTATCACTGGCAAGGGTAACTCTGCAGCGCGGGCAACGCCCAAGCAGTGCCGGAAAAGTAAGCGGTCCTTATGCACCAGCCATCGAGTGTCTCTGTCATTTGAAATGGATGCCTGCCCTACCTGCCTTGGCCATCGCCTTGTTTCCCTTTTCTCTGCCCTATCGCATTTGTGTCGCACTAGTTACTGTTTTTTGTTTCGCTAAGTTAGCTGCCTGGGCGTGGTCGTTGTTCCCCACCCTTTTGCTTACAACCGTGGGGCCCCCCGTGCCTTGCCACTGGCTATGACTGCTGCTGGGACCACGATGCATTCGAACCATCTGAAGCAGCTACTTCGGACCAGTAAGTAGGCCCAACCTGGCACAGCACTTGCTCACCCACGTTCTTCTATGACGTTTAGGGCATGGGCTTGCACATGGCCAAATGCTCTGGCATCCCCGCTGACTGCGTTCTGCCACCGCTTGGATTGATGACAACCCGAATCTGTCAATGCATAGACCACGGCAGATGTTCCTCATCGTCATGCATATGCTGCTCGACAACGGGGACAAGGTTCTGCTCTGGGGCTAACTGTAAGCCGCTTATTTTTGTTCTGGCTGGACTACGTTGTATGGTATTGAACATTCCACCAGAAATCCTCAATGCCATAAAGCAAGCCGATGACAAAACACCATACACCCCCAAGGTAGTGGCGGTGGACGACCGGTCGCTCAAGCTGCTGCAGTCCTGCTTGACCAATTCCGAAGTGTGCACCGGAGGTATTACCGGCTTTGTCAACGTCTTTGAGCCCACCACGCCCCAGCCGGGTACCGAGGTGATTTACTTTGTGTCGCCCAGCCAGCGGGCTGTCTCGCGCATCTGCCAGGATTATAATCCGCCCAAGTCGAAGCGCTCCCCGTCACAGGGCTCATCAGCATCGGCGTCGCCGGGTGGTTCGATCTACCAGGCGTGCCACTTGCTGTTTACCTATGAGCTTGACGATGCGCTCTTTAAGCAACTCACGGCGACCATCACCTCGAACCAGTACATCAAGACGCTCAACGAGCTGTACGTCAACTTTCGCGTATTCGAGCCCCTCATATTCTACACCGAGTCGTCCACGCAAACGTTTTACAACCTGTTTTCTCCCCAGGCTTCGGAGCGTGCCGTCATGGAGATGGAGCACATTGCACACCAACTGGTCTCCCTGTGCGGTGCTATGCAGGTCAGCCCTCTGATCCGCTATCACCAGCCCGATTACGACTACAACACCTGCACCTTGTCGCGTCAGCTGGCCATGTTGTTTCAGATTGAGATGGACAAGTTTTTGAACAACCACCAGGATTTTGAGGTAAGTTCTGCTGCATTTGCCACACATGGCCCTGGCGATTCGGTAGTGTTATCTGTGACCGATGATAGAACACCGAAAAAGGCCCAAACTTTATTTTGGTATGATTGTCGATTGTAACCGAGGCATCCATAACTAGGACACACACACCCATTGCTATGCATGGTCCCTTGTGATGCGCCATGCCAATAACACACCACTGCTAACCAACCCACATTCGGTATTGCCCCTAATATTTCGTTATATGCCATTGCACACCTACTGGTGGCCCCATATTCTGCTGGCGGGGGATGCCAATAGAAAAGTGTCCACGGCCAAACCGTGTTTTTGATTTTGGATCGCAGCATGGACCTATACACCCCTTTTCTCCACGAGTTTACCTACCAAGCCATGGCCAACGACTTGTTGCCCATTGAATCGGGAAAAAAGTACTGCTACGAGGCCGAAACGGGCCAGGGCAGCGTGGCCAAAGAAGCGATTCTTGATGACAAGGACACGTTTTGGATGGATGTGCGCCACAAACATATCATGGATCTCAAGGAAATCATTGAGACGAAACAGGCCGAGTTGGAGCGACAAAAGAGCAGCATGACACGAAAAGGGTAGGTTCTCGCGCCTGATGCGGGAGTAGAAGGTGTTACAAGGGTATCAAAAGCAACATCTATGGCGTGCTGGGCTGTTTTTCTGCATCGGATATTGGGTAGCTTGTTGGCCTGCCTTGTTCGGAGCCATTGGCTGATAGCCATTGATATTGAATGCTTTGCCTGGTGGGTATTGGAACCTTTTTTAGGGAAAACATAAGCGTTGGTCGCTTGCGATCGGTGGTCGGCTCCATGCACCACTTTGAAAAAGAGTTGGAGCAATTCACGGCCCATCACACCATGATCCACGAATGCTTTGTCAAATTTGGCAAAGGCCGGGTCTCCGACTTGGCCAATTTAGAGCAGATTTTGGTGACGGGAAAGACTGCCGAGGGTGAGGTTATGAAAAATTTGGAGATGGAGATGTTTCCAATCCTGGATGATCCGGGCATCAGCTCGATGGATAAGCTGCGACTGCTCATCCTGTACTTTACGGCCAAGAATGGGTCCATTGGCGAAGCAGACCGTCGCAAACTGCTTCAACTTGCTCACTTGGGTCCCAAACACCATGCCTCCGTGACCAACCTGACGGCGCTTGGATTCCAATTCGACAAACACCCTCCAGCCCACCATCCCGCTCACCAAGCCAACGCGGCGCAGCCTGCCGAGGACAACTTGTTTGGCCGTTTGGCACAATCGTTTCGCAACCGCACGACAGCGCCCAAGCCTGACGAAGATTCGTACAACTTGTCGCGCTATACGCCTTCCCTGAAGCACATTCTCGAAGACCAGCTCACGGGCCAGCTAGACCCCAACGAGTACCCGCTGGTGAAGCCTCCACGCGACGACAAGGCCCTGCAGTCAGCAGTGACGCGGAAATCATTGCGCACAGTCAAAGCAACCTGGGCGCAGCCAGCAGCCGGCACCACAGACATGCGCCGAGTGCCGAGTCAATCACCGGTGTCGGGTGGGCGACTCTTTGTGTATGTGGTGGGCGGGATAACCTATTCGGAGGTCCGTACCGCTTACGAGCTGACCCAAAAGTATGGTTGGGATATCTACCTAGGCGGGACCCATGTGTTTACCCCACGCGAGTTTCTTCATAACCTCTGTGGGCTCCATGAGCCGCCCCAGCAAGCGATGCATCCCAATGGCCAGCCCATTTCGCCCGGTCCCAGCCGCACTGAGCCTGACAAGCCAGCGAAGCGTCGGTTCCATTTGCCCAAGCTGGGGCAGCACCAGTCTAAATCCCAGGACGCCGCCACTCGACCTGCTGCAGCCAAGCCGGGCAGCCTCCGTCAGAACCAACATTACCATCAAAACTCGACGGCTTCCTCGCCTGGCCAACAGGCACCTGCGTTCAATCGGTACCAATCCACGCCTACCGTGCCCTCCTCATCCATGGGACGCTCCATGTCACACGGCCGTACGCCCGGAGCGCACCACACCTACGACTCTACAGGAGCAGCAGCCGCTGGGGACCGTCATAACCGCACTGGGTCGCATGGGTCATCCCATTACCAGAGCTACTCACAGCGCCACCATCACCACCACCAACACACGTCGTCGGTGCCGTCGGGCACACCACGCTCTTCACGCAACGGTGGCGCGAATTACTCGAGCTCTGGCCTGTCCGACAATTTCCAGAGCCTTAGCGTGAGTGGCCACGGTTCGGCTGCCTCCACCAGCTCGTACGGTTCCTATGGCAGTGCTGCTGGGTACTCCCGGTCGTCACCCCATGGGTCACCTAGCGCATCAGCGGAGGCCTCAGCCAGCCACTCGTCGTCGGCGGCCTCCCCTGCCAATACCAAGAAATCGCACTTTTTAAAACGGTTCATTTAGCCTGGAGTAGCAGTGCAATTTTGTGAGTGCTTTAAAATTTGCTCTCCAAGTGACTTCTCTGATCATGCTAGGATACATCGACCGCCTGCACATGCACCCACTATGGCCTGGTCCACAAATGGCCCACATCGAGGTTAAACATGAAATTTCTTGTAGACTATAGTAATGTGTGTACATGTGCACGCTGTGGGGGGGAGAGAGAGAGAGAGAAGGAAGCATAGACATGCTTTTTGATATCTGCTTGCCTTGGCAAAATACCTGTGGCTGCTTGCACGCTTTATCATTTTCACCCATAAATGCCATCGATTTCAACTATTTATCACCCTAGAGTAACTAACGTTGTAGGCACAGATGATGCTGCCCCCGGTTGCGTTGAGAGAGAAAGTGAACCAACTCGAGCCCAGAAACGAACGAGCCTCGGGTGAATGGATGGCGCGTGACGTATCAGCTCTGCTTAGGCATCCCGGGAAGCTAGGCCACAAAACGCTGACTGCACCTACTCACCCCAAGCGCTGCGGCTTGAAGGGTATTCGAGTGCGTGTGTGTGGGGTCAGTTGGTGCTGCAATTTTTTGTGCTGCTGCATAAACTGCCAGTTAAGGCGCTGGCGGGGAGGAGGGAAATTCACACAACTGCTCTGTCTTGTGCTCAATTTCCAGTTTATTCTATTCTGGACGCTATCCTTCTTCTGCTTTACATATAGACGCTGTTAGGTCATCCGGCCAGGCTGCCATTGCCCACCTCTCGCAAGGAGTTTAGTACAACGGCACCGTACTTGACCCGCACATTGCTCTATACTTGACCATTGGCCTGGCTACCAAGCGCATACCGAGCATGGTTCAGCTCATCCAACAGGCGCTTAACCGGCGCCTTGTTTTGCCCCTCGGGCGACTGGCATCGATCCGGGGGCACCAGGGCTGCAGGCCAATGGTTGCAAGCGTCCCGCTAAGGCGTTCAAAGTCGTGTCCATCGGCTCGTTGCCTAGGTACAGCGGCAGTGGATGCCCATTGTATTCGCGGCCATTCACTCCGCTGGACTGCCCCTGGCCAATCCTGGCTCAGTTTAACCAACGTGGCAGTATCACGAACCGCGCGGTTGCCACTTGGTTCCAATGGCGTTCTGGTGCATCCAAAATTATTCATCATGGCCGAACCAGTGTCCTGCTTGCGTTCGCGGGGTACGTCGATCCAAGCCAATCGCTCCTACAGCAGCAAGTCGAACGGTGAGCCGGCAACCATGACGTCAAAATCGGTTGACTCGTCCCCATTGGGCCGCCTACTGACCTCCAAATGGACAGCGTTGACGCTAGTAACGAGTCTGACCCTGGCGTACGTGGGATGGCCGACGACACCACTAACCCCTGCTGTTGAATACGACCCTACCATCCGTGTTCCTTTGGGCCGGTCTTTTGATGCCATCCCAGTGCGATGTGATGTGCATGACCATGATAAAAAGCACCGGATGGCTTGGCGAGCACGGTTACCGGCGGCATTGGCAAAATTCACGCCGATCACAGCGGAGCAAGTCAACGCTACCTTGGTTAAAAATCAGCAATCGTTTCAAGTGAACGATCCTGCCCATCGTAGCAAGCCTCGTGACGGTGTTGTGGATGCCGGAACAGACGGCACTACTTACCCGTCTCTCGTCTTTCGCTACGATACCAACCAGGTGCCATCCAACAACCCCATCGAAGACCACCACCGCGAATGGGCAATGCCGTTTACTCAATCGGATAGCAGCGGGCCGCCAGCGTTGCCCTCCAATCCGCTGGCTCAGCCGGGGCGTTGGCTCATGTTTGGGGTGTTTGATGGGCACTCGGGATACCAGTGCTCACGCAAGGTGGCCCATGACCTGCCTTGGCATATCCAAAGAGCGCTCAACTGGTCTGACTCCTCAACTGCGCCGCAGCCAGCGCTGGCGCCCGCAGCATCGGTGCTGGAGGCAAGCGAGGGTACCAAACGCATGCATGCGTTGTCGGCGCAGCAACTGGGGGAAATTCAACGCATGCAAGCTGCATTGACCACGGGATTCATCACGATGGACAATGAACTAATCCAAGGATCGCTACAAAACTTTATTAACCACCCGGACCGACCCCAAGAAATGCTGTACCCTGCAGTGGCGGGATCCTGCGGGCTTGTGGCCAGCGTTGACCGGGCGTTGCGCCAAGTCAGCGTGGCGTGCACCGGCGACAGCCGTGTTGTACTGGGGTCGCTTAACCCGCGGACGGGGGAATGGACCGCTATTCCGCTGAGCACGGACCAAACTGCTGGTAATCCTGCAGAGGTCAAGCGCTTGCTTATGGAGCATCCCAACGAAGAAGCCACCGTTCTCCAACGTGGTCGTATCCTTGGGTCGCTTCAACCCACTCGGGCATTTGGTGATGCCCGGTACAAGTGGCCCGAAACCATTCAAGCGCAAATTTACCCCACCCAGTTTCCAGGACGCCGTGCAACACCCAAATATTATCAGACCCCGCCGTATGTGACGGCTGTTCCCGAGGTTACACACCATGCTCTTAGTCAGAATGACAAGTTTTTGGTGGTGGCAAGTGACGGTCTGTACGATGAGCTGAGCAATGTCGAGGTTGTCCAGACAGTGGCCGAGTTTTGGGAAGCCAAAATGTACGCCGCTCAGACGCCAGCGCCATCCACAACGGTTGTCGACGATAATGCCGCAACGCACGTTATTCGTCGGGCGCTGGGTGGCCAGGATCACGATATCATTGGGCGGCTGTTGGCCATTCCAGCGCCCCAGAGTCGGCGCTACCGTGATGATATCACGGTCACCGTGGTTTTTTTCAGCTAAAGGTGGTGTCTACTAGCTTCTGGCCCGACGGGCTAATGTCAACGCAAAAGTTGATTGGTCCGTGCAAGTTGACATTGCTATTGTAAGGCCCAAGTGGAGATGCGCGCACGCGTGTCTATGTATAAGTCACCCTTTCTGCTATTTTTGCATTTATAAGGGCTACACGAATGATGAATGGTGTGGCCAAACGTTGACTTCAATCTCGCTTTCTTTCTTTCTTTCGCCTGTTTATTACCAAGGAGCAACAATAAAGAGCTATGGTGCAAATTGCTTGGCTCAATTATCCTCCAAGATGCGACAGAGCAAAAAATTGGTTTCAAGGAATCCAGCTGGAGGGGGGAGTGTATCAGTCTCGTTTTTTTGTTCACTACGCTTCCAAGGCTCGTTAGAGCAACCACCGGGTTACCACGCCATCTCGGCCCCCGCAAAATAGCTGCAGCCCATTGCCATCGTCATCCCACGTGGAGCTGGTATCCTTGTCCGAGGCAGAACACAGCGACACGGTATGGATGGGCGCCTGGTGGGCCGTAAACTTGGACCGCTGGAACGTGCGGGTATTGTACACGTGCAACGTTCGAGTACCCAGTGTGGTGACGGTGCGCATACCATCAAAGGCTAAGTCCCACACGGGTTCGGCGTACTTGAGATGCTCCACACACTGCGACATGCGCAAGTCCCAAATGCGCACCGAGTGATCCAACGACCCACTGACAATGGACCATCCGTGGAGAGCTACACTTGTAATAGCGTCCTGGTGCCCCGTAAGTGACCGGTGGCATTGCCCGGTACGGAGGTCCCACATCCGCACGAGCCCATCCCAGGTGCCCGTGACTAGCGCGTACTGGTAAAACTGCAGTGCGCCCAAGAATGCGCCTAGGCCATGTTCATCGCCAGCGGGGCTTCGGCGAGAAAGCCCTGGGTGGGTTGGTTCCACGGGGTCAGAGTCCTGATTGGTGGACCACAGCACGTCCATGGTCATAATCTCCTGTGCCTGGTTTAGATCCCAGTATTTGACCGTTTTATCGGCTGATCCCGAGACCAAGTGCGAACCCGAAGCCTGGAGGCAGGTGATGGCGCCCCGATGGGAGGTTAGTCGGTGAACTAGAGGCAGGTCGGACGAGCGGGAGGCCGACATTGGCGCTGGAGCAGTGGAAGCAGGTGGTGAGATTGGTAATTCGTTCAGCAGTTGAAGGGTCAAGTCCGATGTGCTCTCTTCGTGTGGCCCTGGCGGTACAGCTAAGCTGCTGTTGGAGTGGGTGGCCTCAGCATTGGAAAGCACCGGGCGAGAATACAGGTTTTCCTTTGCATGGTAGGCAGCGGCCGTAAATGAGTCAGCCAGGCTACGAATCAGCTTTCGTCCTTGTGGGGTATCGCTGTCGTCGTCAAACGAGGTATCGCTTGGCGTCGGTGATGAGTGAATCTCTGCCAGATCCCACAGAGCAATCGTTGTGTCCACAGACCCAGTTATGGCGTAATCCATGGCGAATTGCACGCACCGGACGACGTCGGTGTGGTCCCCCAGCTTGTAGCGACTTGGCTGCTGTGCGGTATTATCCGAAAGCGGCCACAGGCAAGCCGTGGTGTCGGTGGACCCCGTCATAAGCAGGTCGTGTGACGGATGGTAGGCCACGCTGGTGATGATGCTACTGTGGGTTGGTATGCTTTGAAGCAGAGTAGGAACGCGTGGCCTGTCCTGGATAAGGGCATCGTTTATCCCTACGTCATGCAGCATTGGCACAGCGGAGCGGGTGGGGGAGGGCTCTCGGGATGCGGAGAATAAGGACGGTGAAAACGACGCTAGCTCTCGCTGCTGAACCAGCAGCCGATCAAGGCGCTCATCAACGTCTGCCAGCTCTTCTAGTAGCTGCACCCGCCGGGTTTCCAAGTCTTGGATGGCCTGGTCCAGTTGGTCGGGCCGAAGCCGAGGATCAGTATCAAAAAGGGGACCAACCGAGCCTCGTCGCTGCTGGGCGGCGTGGGTGCCTAGAGTTCGCCGGGTTGACCGTGGCGTCCGCCGAGAAGAAGGCGAGAGCGTAGCGGCGACCTGGGCCTGGAAACCATCGAACAGTGATAGCGATGGGTGAGCGGTGGGAGCTTTGTCAGCGCCAACGCTTGCAGCATGGTCCAGCACCTCCTGTGCTACGAGCGAGAGCGATGTGGACGATGCTGAGCGGCGTAGGAGGCCACCGGTAGCAAAATTGAAGAGGACGCGCGAGAGAGCGTGGGTGAGAGATCCCGAGTGTGGGCCCACCAGGCCTGATACCAGGGACGCTTGATGCCGCACCTGGGCCGGCATGGCCAGCGTCGCTGCCAATCCCGAGGGCTGCGAGGCGCGGCGGAGCGGTACCGTGCTCTTCGGGGGCCCCGGTCGTGGTGGCGACGAATCTGGCGTTGGCATGGGGGATAAGGTCCACTGGGACTACCTAATACTGAGACGCAGCTGTTCGGTAACAACAGGACGCTTGGAGGGGGGGAAGGTATGGCACGGTCGAGGTTGTGAGGGTGGGAAGAGGGCAATCGCTGCCAACGCTGCGTTAAAAACAACAGAAGGAGTGGACACCACCAGCGAAAAACAGCTGTAAATAGCCGTGTGGCCAAGGCCCAACAACCAGCGAGGCGTGGCATGTAGTGCATTGCGGCGACAGCTGTCCATTTTCTGAGCTCTTGGGATCGCACGACCCCTTTTTGTCTGGAAGTGGTCCTTGACTCCACCGCCCCTTCACAGTGGGGTGCAGTGCTTGGGCGATGTTGCTGTGGACTACCACGGTGCGCACCCGCGAGCGGCTGTGTGACCTCCCGCGGCTCGAGGCGGCCTATGCGGCGAGGCCGAAAGAACGGAGAAGAGTAAAGGAGGGCAAGCACACCTTGGGCAATAGGTGTGGCCACGCACAGCGCCCTAGTGCCCGGCGGGCGCCTGGCTGCCTGCGATGGCCAACGGGGCAGAGACGAGACAGCGACTCCTTTGGCCCGCTATCCCAGGGAGCGGAGACGCCAGCGCACTTATCACGCACAGCAGCAGCTACGCCGTGCGAGGGCAGCACAGGCATATAAATAGGCGCCGCCTCGTCTTTGCCGCAAGAGGGGCTGCATCAATGCGTTTCTGCTCCACCGCCAGGCACGAAATCTCCGACCGCGGGGGACGCACGGCGGGTGCCGCGCTCGAGTAAAAATGCTACAAAGTGTCGGCGATCCCTTGTCAGTTTACTTACCACGCTCTGCTCTCTTTTTTTCTGCCCACAACGTGAGCACTTTTTTGGCTTTTGTATTTTAAAAAAATACAGGCTGAGGACCTCAAGGGTAGACGGGATAAGCGCGGCAGCCAGACCCGCAGCCTGGTAGTCCTTCTTTTCCTTGGTTATGCCGATTTGCGGCCGGAGCAACTATCTGTGAGCGCCTGCTGCATTGCCTTTGGCGTCTTTATGCCGTGCCCATGGACAAGGCAGTGCTCGATTCACCCTGGTTCCGAATCCGCCAATAGGTGCGAGACGAGGCGACAAAGTGCGAAAAAAAACAACATAGACGTGTTTTGCTTGGCTATCAGCCGACGAATTCACCCTGACGCAGACTGTTGATTTTCCTGCTCTTTTTCTTTTCGTTTGCCGCCTTGGATTCGCTGCAACCAAGCGCGCGTGCGGCTCCCGGCTTTTTTATCACCAGCCTCGCCAGTTATTTTTACACCACAGACAGCGATCCAGC
>JANBQA010000434.1:0-15094 GCA_027576955.1 Dimargaris xerosporica
TGGCGGAGTGGTTAACGCGGTGGCCTGCTAAGCCATTTCCCTTTGGGAGCGCAGGTTCGAATCCTGCAGGTGACGCTCTTTTTTTTTTTGCAATTCTTGCGTTTTGATTTTTTCATTCCACACACTACTTCTTTGCGCCTCAATTTCTGAAAACCAAAGATGGGATGGCCCAGGTGACCAATAATGGCGCTAGTAACGTGCAAAGGGCAACCGCTTGGTCTAAGTTGGCATTCATTGTGAATACCATCCAGGGGCAGCCATGTGTATGCCGGCGCGCGCCACACGCAATGAGCTGTACACTGTGGTTTATTTAGGTTGCCCATGGGGTGTGGCAGGCGGAGTGAGAGAGAGGCACCAACCACGCCAGGTTTCATCAAATCTCCTGAGCGGTTGCTACCAGCGCTGGTATGGACTGCATAGCCGTTGGTGAATGCTTGTTATATCGCTTGGCCTTGGCGGCTCTCTGCATACATCCCAGTGATTGGGTGAGTTTGGGCAGCCTACTTGTTTCGCCGTTACTAATCCAAGGATGCGCCTGGTCAGACTCGCCATCACGACGAGGCACACTATCAGCGAGGAATAGTCGTGCTCTTTACTTTGCTCACCTCGGCCCATCAAGTGAGCTACGGCATCCAGCGTGACCCAGGATCGTGAATAGCGGCGCGTGTGATCGTTGCTCGCAAGCCTGGTAGCTATCCAGGTGTTCCACCCCGAAATTACTTCTGGCGCTGGCTGTCTCTTAAACAAAGAGTGATGTGGTAACAGTTTCCCAAAGCGGATAGGCGAAGGACGAAAAAAAACAGCAGTTGATTCTCAGCGCTTCGTAGTTGATACCAGCGGCTCAACGAAGCTGTGAATGGCGCTGCCAAAACGCTGGTCGAAGGAGGCAAGCGGTCCCAGGCACAGAATCAACCGGCTAATAGCTTTTTTTACGTATTGCAAGGTTGAGTTGCTTTGGTCACCAACATATATCATATTGCTCTACTTCTCTGGTGCATTAGACCACATTATTGTTTCTTCGATGCCAGAGGCAGTGCCCTCGCACCACTGCCACTGACCCTCGCTTGCTCAGGGCCACCCATCCACGGCGCCCTATTCTATCTCGTGTTGGCCCTGGGGGCGTGTTTATTTTGGCTTCGCTGTCTGTCCCTGACCAAGCTGGGCAGTCATCCCTGGGTGTCACCGTGCCCATCGTTCAATCGCCAAAGCCACCACAGCTTACCAGCGCTGGCTGCTATCTGAGCTGCTTTGCGTGCTTGCTGCCATCACCGTTTCCATCCGTGCTATTCGCCAGTGCTCGTTCTGCGCCATTTACTCACCTAGTTGCCGACACCGATTTCGAGTAGAGCAGGGTCACCTCTTTCTTGTACCATGCAGCTATTCACCAAGCTTTCCCGGGACGTAAGTAACAATTGGTTTTAGTTTGTAAACTAGCAGCTGGGCTACGCTATGGCGAGGAGGAATAGCGTGGGCTCCTGGAGCGAGTGAAAGCCAAAGTGCAGTCCTTGGCTCCGCTGCTTCCTCTGCCTAGCTTGGTGAGCCAGCTTTGGTGGCGTTGTTGTGGTTTTTATTGTCAAAAAAATGTGTGCTTCTGCATAGCGTCACCCGACGGGCCATGGCAGCGTGGATAAGGCACCAGTGGCGAACAAAGCCGCCATGTATGCGCCACGGCACCGCTGTTCCAATATACATATTAGGACTGGAACTAGTGGTGTGCTCAACTTCCCTGTTCCGCCACCGTCCGCCGACTAACCCACAATGGCACTTTTGACACGCTGCTTGCTGCCTTGAATAACTGATCCTCTATGTCAGAAACGAAAAAAGTCCAAGTCGAAGCAGAGCTCCGCCCACAAGGACTCGGGGGTGTTTGCTGACCAACCGCACAGCCCATCACTAGCAGCAGGATCTGAGCTATTGGAAAGCCATGGCTCGGTGGTGAGCCAAACGTCGAGTGGGATTGGTTCATGCGGGACCGACGGCAGTAGCAGTTGGCACCCATCGCCCAGCTCTGCCAAGCAAGCTACACTCAATGACATGCATACCAGTCCTCTGCCTTCCCCAACGATTCCGGCAACCGCTACCCGCCCCCAGTCCCACTGGGAGGCAGCTCGGCCTAGGATGCCATCAGCTGCTTCCATGCCCCATGCTTCGTCAGCGTCCCCGCGCCGCCCTTTTTCCATTGCCACTGGATTGACCTTTGAATCAACCGCTCATCAAGAACCAACTGCCTCACCCGCACCGCATGACCACCCTCTGGGTCTAGGCCACCCTTCAGCTAACCGTCTGGCACCCTGGTCCCAAGGTGCCAGTGGCTCCTATCGTGACCCACTCCCATCCTTTACCGAGGCCGAACCTCTTCAGCGGCCACTGAACAACAGGCCATCAGGTGCCCGACCCCAGACCATGTTCCAAATGGATCCCGATACCAAGCTGTCGAACAAGGTGCCTCCAGAGGAGTCTTTTCTGGACCCTCCTTCCCGCCCCTTTGCACGGCCCCGGGCGGGTTCGGTGGGCGCCAATGGGTTGCTATCCAAGGCTTCCTCCGGTAGTCTTGGCGGCGATTTTAAGTCCAATGTCAGCAAACTCTTCAACCTTGGCCACGCCAACCGTAGTTCACAGGACGTGGCCCGACCCAAAGGAGGCGCCATCGATCGGAATCTGATCTCGCCACCGGTGCTGATTCATCCGTCCCATGCGCTAAACGACCTCGGACCCACGCTACGTGACCTGGCCGAGGATGAAAGGCCCACGACTGACGCTTCCAATGAACCCGGTGCGTCTCTGTCATCCCAGTGCTCTGCTCGGCCCATAAGCCCACCTTCACAGTTTTCCTCACCCATGGTGTCGCCCCAGTCCTCGCAGGAGCTCGAATCGAACCGTTTTGACCCCAACGATAACTGGTTTTCACGCGTTCATCGCAAAGCAGCGCGGCCCACCTCGTACCACCCGGGTGCATTGCTATCGGGTGCTTCGGGTGCCTCGCCATCGCACCACGCCAACCACCGCCGGTATTCCCCCCAGACCCGCCCTCGAAGCACCTTTGTCAACCTATCGGCTCAGACCACTCGGATGCCCGCTGCAGCTCCCAGTAAGGCCTCGGCTGACCCAGATGCGTCGAGTATGGTGGGTTTAGGAATTGACTTGAGTAATGAGGCGCTGTTTTCGACACTGATAGCCGCAGCATTGACTGATTCGCAACGATACCCGGCACTAACCCTCGAGGATGCCGACGCAATGAAGAACGACCAGTCTTTGCTCCATACCCGTATCCAGGCGCTGGAGAGCCGACTGGCTTTGGAAATGAAGATGCGCGATGCTGCCAATTCCTTGATTCAACTGCACGCGAACAGCAAGAAGATGTCAAAACAGGCCCAGGAGCAATTGAAAGAAGCGGATCGCAAGGTGGCGCAGGTGGTTGATGAGCTGTACCAGCTGTCGACTCGCAGCTTTCAGAACCAAGAAGCCCTGCTCAAGCATACGGCGGCCGTGCTCCGTCACGGTTACGTTACTCAGCTCTCCAATGAATCACTTGCAGCTACTGCTTCAGAGCACCCTAAACCCGTGCCGACCTCGGATGCTTCCACGACGACCCTGCCAACCGTCGCTGATTCTCTGCCAGAACCTGCCGAACCATTGGGCGTCAGCGAGTTAACCGTGGCTGCCTTTTTAGAGCAGATGCGTGAGTTGGAGTCACGACTAGTGGCGCTGAGTGACGACCATCAGGCGACGGAAGAAGCCCTGCACCTGGCTCAAGACCAGTTGGACAACAAGGATACCATGATCCAGGAGCTGCGAGAAGAACTGGAGCGCCTTTCCACCGTACGGTCCTGGGAGATTGCCCGCGCAGGGTCCCATATGCGCCGACAGTCCACCACCTCGCTGTCAAACATGTCGTTGAACACCTCAGCGTCTGCCCTGTCGCCTGGGGTGGTACGCACCTCATCCTTTGGGCTAGACGGGCTTGATGCCGATGCCACGGGTGTCTCATTGCCATCGTGGACTCAGGACAACTCGGACCATACCACGATGCTGCAGTCCCAGGTCGATGAACTCCAACGGGAAAATAAATTGCTTGTGCGTCGCCTGCGCGCCATGGAGGCGTCACACGTTGCACGCCGTTCCAACGCGGCGGTATCGCTAAACAAGGTACCTCCCTTGCCCGACTCGCCCACGAGCAAAGCGTCCACGCGAGCAGAGGCGACTGGCCACCATGGCCCCGACGATGGGTTGGAAGAGGATATGATGGCGCTCGACAAGGCTTTGAGCAAGGCGATTCAGGCCAAAGAAGCTGTGGAAGAAACGCTGCAACGAGAAACGGACCAACATCACCACTGGCGGTCGGCGTTTAGCAGTGCTGTTTGCGAACTGGAGAAAGTGGTATCCGACCACTCTAGTTTACATTCTGCGACTATGCCGGCAGTTACCCCGGAAAATTGCCTTGATCGCTTGCAGTCACTGATTCCCCAGTTCAAGTCACTTCATGGCACTGCCGCCAAGCAATCCACGCTGCTCAATCGGTTTGCGGACCGGATCCATGCCCTGCTGTCTCAGCTCCCTGCGGACCCTTTGGCCGACCAACCAGGAGGAGCTCCCCTTGACCCTGACCAGGCCCTTGGTTGCCTTATGGTCCAAATACCGCAGCTGGTTGGTGACCACCGAGAACTCAGCCAACGGTTGCAAAGCCTGGAGGTGCAGCTTGGGGACTTGCAAGAAAAGCATCAAGAACAGCACACCACAAGCCGTGCGCCGCTCGTAGATGACCTCCAACCAGAGGCACGGGCACCAGCGACCAAGGCTTCAATCGAGGTGACCGAGCTGGAGTCGCGTCTCAGCCACCAATCCCTGGAATTGGCAGCGCTGCGGGAAGAGCTGGACGCCGCTGAGACCAAGGCAGCCGATTTACAGGTTGATTTTGAAAAGTTGCAAAAGGCCCACAAGGCCCTGCAGCTTCGGTTCCGTGACAAGGACGAGGAGTTGGCCCAGCGCAAACTCCAGATGACCCCTCTGCAACAACAGCTGGTCGAATGCCAGCGCACCCACTCGACCCCGGCCATGGTCGAGAAAGAACGCAAGCGGCTTTTTACCGAGCACGAAGCCCAGCTGAACCGTATCCGCGTGGGCCACACCGCCCAGCTGCACAAGGTGCATGGTCAGTATATGCTCAAGGAGAAGCAGGCCCACCAACGGGACGCGACATTGCGCTCCGAGCTGGCTGAGCTGACTGCCCAACTTGACCGACTTAGCAAACGCTGTCAAGACTTTGACCAAGACCGCCGCACGTACGAAGAGCGAATTGACAAGTTTCGTCACCAGGTATTTGCACTCGAGACCACCCTGGCCCAAATCAAGGTCGACGGTATCATTGGCTGGAGCGACTCCCCGTACTTGGCTCGCACGAGTGGCGACGGCCTGGGAACGCCCAAACTGGGTTCCCCGTTACCTTTGGGCATGGCGCGCGATCCACCATTGACGCCAACGCTTGATGCCACGTTCCCGACAAGCCGATCAACTTCCACCGACGGTTTACCATCTGGCAACCGTTCCAGTTCGTCCATGCTGCCACCAGCTACCGCTGAAGCAACTGTAGCCAAAGGCAGTGGTATCACTACACCGCAGGCATCGGACGGCGATGCCCATAGTGTTGCCTCCTCTACCCACCCCAGCAACCCGGAGGAGATGGCGCAAGCACAGGCCCAGCAATTCCGGGCCACGCTGGCTACCCTGGGAGCGGAGAAATTTGCCAAGTACTATCCCCACCTCATGACGCTGCGCGATGAATTCCGAGAACTAGTGTCTGATTTACGCAGCCAGCACCACGCGCAGCTGGATGGCTTGGCGCAGGCCAACAATGCTCTGCAGCGTGAAGTACAGGACCTCCGTCGTCGGTGGGATGATCGCGCCTGGAACTTGGTGAACCGTGCCGCGCAAACCGACATGGCTGACTTTGAACCGGAAGCACAGCCTACGGCAACGGAGAGTGGCCCCTAATCATCCACACGCCTCTGGTATGATTCGAATGCGGCGGGATCAAGTCAGCGGATGTAACGAACAGGCATCCTGTATGTTTGGTTCACCTGCTAGTCCAGCGTGTGTTGCTTGACCATCGCATCCGGTAACGCAGGGGCTTGTATTCAATGGTCATCTCCCTTGTTTTTTTTTGGTTTTTTACGTAATGTGCACAATGGATATGGTGCCTAGTCTGATTGGCACTGTTAGATGGCCTGGAAATGGTCTTATGGTGGTGAGTGTATATCCCTTGTAGCTGAACTATCCATGTACTTATTGCCGCTCTTTGCTTCTAAACGAGTGCATTGACAACTGCTCAATGCCATTGATGGCTAAACGCCGAATAAAACTTGGATCATGGTAAGGTCGGCTCTGCTTGCTGTTGTTGTTTTCATCACCATCCATTGCTGCCAACGGGCGGGCTGCGTGAGAACCAGTGGGCATTGGCGGTGGTATACTTCCATTTGTTATCATTAATGATGGCTACGACCAAAAGGTTCCTGGCGCCGGGGCGATCATTTCTGGTTCCAAATCCATGCCCATTGTGCACTTGCGCCAAACTCCTCGATGCGCGCTGGCAAAAAAAAGCCATGGCCTGGCTAGTTCATGGATAGCTCGTAGCTGAGCACGAGGTGCCAGAATGGTCAGCAAGAGCATGCATGGATCTGCCGTGCTAATAACATTACTATCAGCCCACTGATTGATTTTTAATAATGTTTGGTGGGCAAAGCTGCTGATAGGGTTGCGGTGCCATCGATGGGCGACAGCTTTGGCTCACGTCGGCGCAGCCGCCTCGATAGGCAAAAGCGCTGTGGCTTGGGTCAACGCAAAGGGCTGTTTCAGTTGCGCGCAAGAGAGGCAAAAAAAACTGAACTATGCGCTTTCGCCGGACCAGCCTTGTCTTCTACTTTACCCTGCTTTTTATTGGCTGGGGCTGCCTTGTTGTTTGGGCTATTGAGGTTTGGAAACCTGGTTGGCTGGTCGGTGTATACTTTTGGGCGCCTCGGGTGTTGTCGTTGGGTCCACAGCCGACGGCGTTGGTAGATTACCGAGCCATTTGCCTTGCAAACCATTGGGGGAGCGCACAAACGTGGGTTTGCTGGTTAGACAACGCGCAACAGACTACTTGTTGTTGTTTTCGGACTCGGCGCTATCAAGAGTTGTTTTGTTTAGGAACAGCGTTGTGGTGGTTAGCCTGCTTGCCGTTTGCTGGCATACGGTTGCTGTGAACCGCGCTTGCGAATTGCCGCATGTTTTAAGGCCATTCCACTCGGTTCCTTTTTTTCAGCGCGCTGTGACACGTCGTCGACGCCTCTGGTTCAGCATTAGCACCACGTCTCCCCCGACTATTTGGTTGTCCAACGACCGGTGCTCGAGTAACTACAGCCTGTGGGCTCACTTCCAGCCCACCACGCGCCTTGTGCTGCCGGATTGCAGGTAAAGCTGTGTGCCCAGTGCGCTTGACTTGCCCTGACTGTTCACGCCTGGCGAGTGTATGCTGTGAGAATACACAAGGGGGAAGGCGTGTCTATGCGCCAGGGCATCTTCTGCTGTTTGTTTGCTCGTTTGGCAGTGTCCCCACGGGGAGGCCCTGCAGACCAGGGTCTTCACCAATATTCCCAGCGGGAAGCGTGCACATTCTTTCAAACAACAACTCTGCGCCCTAAGCGTTTTCCAATTAAAAAGAAAGGCTATAAAACGCCACTACCGGCCAACTCGCCCTACACATCTAATGTCGTTTGTCGTTATTGTGTCCTGACCTGGTATTCATCGGGTGCTCTGGATAACCCTGCTCTATCGGTCCGCTTTGGGGCTCTAGAAGCTGGTTGCGCTCACCCAACATTTCCGCCATGGCTTATGCCTATGTGACACTGGTCACACGCGATGACTATGTTGCCGGCGCGGTCGTGCTTGCCCAATCCCTTCGGGCCACAGGTACACTCCACACGTTGGTATGCTTAGCAACCTCAGAATCCTTAACAAGTGACGGTCTGGCTCGGCTACATGCAGGGTTCGATACAGTGCTTCCAGTGGACGAACGCAACTCCAATGACACCGCCAACTTGGACTTGCTGGGACGTCCCGACCTTGGCTGCACCTGGACCAAATTGGAACTTTGGCGTCTGACCAACTACGACAAAGTGGTATACCTTGACGCCGACACGCTGGTGCTGGCCAACCTGGACGATCTTTTTACCACCAAGGCTGATTTTGCTGCGGCTCCCGATATAGGATGGCCCGACTGCTTTAATTCGGGTGTCATGGTATGTCAGCCAAGCAACGATACTTACCAACGGTTAATAGCCGCGGCATCCAACCGGGGCAGCTTTGATGGGGGAGATCAGGGTCTGCTCAATGACTTTTTTAGCCACTGGTCCAGGTCAGGTCCCGAACACCGCCTGGCATTTACCGACAACTTTGTCTCGAGCCCCTTTTACAGGTAAGTGTAGGTTCTTTCTTAGCCAAGCGTGCGATGGCTTTATTCCGCGCACTGCAGCTGTTTCATATGATCAGCACTAAAGGATACAAAGAGTATCCAGTGGAAGAGTGAGGCTATCACCACTCGTGTTACTGCCATAGCAATGTATGAGCAGGAGTGCCAGTATACGGCCGGGCTGGTGTTCATTAAGGATGGCTGAATTGAACAAACATGGCCCTTACCATTGCAATGTGATGGATACTATGATGGTATATCACACCTCTGCACTGCCCTACCGCTAGCTATTTTCCAGCCTTTAACCGCTACAAGGACGGTATTCGTGTCGTGCACTTTATTGGAACCAGCAAGCCCTGGCGATGCCATCGATTCTCAGACGGTCAAGCGCGTTTACCTGCTGGAACCCATGACACGGCCTACCCATATCTAGAGCAGTGGTGGCACCACCATGACACCTTTTCGGCACAATTTTGCCCAGCGGAAGAAAAACCCCTGTTGCCGCCGGTGTCCGTCAAGGAGGACACCATTACTCAGCCTGGCGAACCGCAGTTTTACAAGGAGACTGCGGTGCCTCCACTCTATCAGCCCGACGCCCAAATACGCGGGCCTTTGCCGACACCCCCTGCGCCATTGGACCAAATTACCGTTGAACAACTTCAACCTGATAGCCCCTTGACATCTGCTACGACTGTGAAATCCTTGTTTCCTTCGCCACACCCAACAGGTTCTGATGAACCCCAAGCGTTTCCGTCGCATTACGAAGCGCCCCCATGGGTACCAGACTTCACTCCTGAGCGCGTCTTTAGGCCCCAACCGCCACCACCACTGCCTCAAGGGTCACACGAGGCCACGGCTTCTACGTTGTCCGAACCCTCCTTTTTGCCGCCCATCGAACGAGTGTCCTCTTTTCCTCGTGAATTCACCAACATCCTGCCAGAGCCCGGTCATACCATGGTGCCCGAGTCGCCTTTGCCCACCTCGGTGCCCCATGCGCTCTACGACCATGCATACCATCAGCCCCACCGCCGTACGCCACAAGAGCTGCCCTCAATGGCCCCGGAAACCTCCTCAGATTCACAATTTCCGGCCCATGCTCCTAATCAATCACACCCCCATTGGCAACACATCAATGCCACAGGTTCCGTTGACATGGTCGCGTCCAACGATGCCAAATTTCCTATTACGGCTCCTTCAAATAGTACAACCCACCATGCACCACCCCACAAGCGCCATCAGCATCGTATCTTTGCTAACCATAACTCTCAACAGGCACCCAATAGCCAACCTGTACCCCCAGAGCCAACTGTGAGGCCCACGCCTGGCCAGCGAGCTGCCAATCTACCTACGATGCCTCTGAATCCCAGCTCATTGCCGCATACGTTGACACCAAGGCCTTTCTCTACGGATGATCCAAGGTTGCCAGCAGACCACCAACGGCCCACACTCCCAATACAATCGGATGAGACTCTGAACCATTTGCTGCAAACATTTCACGAGCATCTGGCAGACATAACCCTTCCCAACCTTTGGCAACGGCCAGGCCACCTTGCCGACTCATCTAACCCTACCCGCCTTTCAACAGCGACCCTCGATCGTGTTTTAACCACACTAGGGCTTGACCCAACTCGGTCCAACCGTGAACGCCTGGCCACTTGCCTTGAGCGGCTCTCATTGAAACCGCCCATGGCCAGCTCAACGACTACGCGTCCCGTGATTTTGCCCTTGCCCTTTGAGCACACACTTGTGATGGAGACTGTTGTGCCTGGCACCCGATCCAACCCTGACCCGCAGCAATGGTGCACGCGGATCACGTTCCAATCGATGCTTGCAGACACATCAATGCTACCAGCAGAATTCCAACCGCTTAATTTGCACCATGTGGACACTAGTTCAGTCAAGACCCATGCTTTTGCCCGAGCAGTACCGCAGGATGAGCCACCCGTCGCGACTGAATCCACCGCACCGCCTAGTTTGGATGTTCCAGTTCCCCCAGCACCCAAGCTCAACCCAGATAACACGGACACCACGCTGTTGCGTACCCAAGAAGCACAGATTTCTTCTCCGTTGCAAGAGATTATTCGAACCGCTATGGAAATTGTCAGCAAGGAAACAACTGAACCGCTGCATGAACCGGCTGATCAGGGATTTCCCTTTGACCTCGCCTCAGACCACACCGGCAACCCATTGGAATTTGCCGATTACCGCGTTGATTGGGATGAGCAAGAGTTGGGTTGGGACCGGTTCAACCCTTTATCGCAAATGCTTCGCAAACATCGCGCCCAACGAGTGGGGAAACGCCAGTAGCAGTCGATAAGGTTTTACCAGTCATACCACCACTGACCCTTGATGCTGGTACCAGTTGTCGGATAACCCTTTACTTGACATACTGAACGATGAGGAATATTTTTCGTGGGAGCTGACTTTGGCTTTCGTACCTAGCCATATATACGGTTGATCTTTATTCATGTTGTATACCTATGTACACATGAGGTGTTGGTATCAAATATATATATATATAAACAAAAGCATGCGGTCGTGTAATGTTGATTTAAATTGGCGGATATGTCCTAGCAGCAGGGTCATTGACAGGAATTTCAATTTTTTTGTATCAATGGTGATGGTGCCCAAATGTGATTAAAGCGGGAAGAAAAGTGCCGACCAAAAGGATGGCCAGCTTCTGCAGCCGCTGCTTTCGAAACTGAGAAACTGGAGTGGCATTAGGTTGCTGGAGACGATGATCGCTGTCAGCCATTGCCTCGGGCAGCGCGTGGATCGTTGCTACATACAAAAAGGTACCTGCGGAGAACAGCAACAGAATCGCTGTGTACTGCAGCAGCCGGTCACCACTGGATCTGGCCAATTGCACCAAGCTCGCGGTGCCATAGGTGGCCAACGCCAGAATAGGAGCTGCAGCTGAAAAGAGACAGAGGGTTTGAGCAATGGCTCGTTTGGAATGGCGTTCCTGCAAAAGCCGCATGCACAGGCCAAAGGCCTCGGGCGCCTTGTGCAGTAAGATGGCGAGAAAGATAACTGTCGACATCCGATTGGCTTCGTCACCGTGGTCATGGTCGTGGGAGGCTTCGGCGACTGCTGTAGCCGTGGCAGCTCCAAGAGCCATACCATCAGCAGCGGCATGGACCAGCATGCCTATCGTGGCCGCGGACAATAGAGTTGATGCTGGTCGGTGGTGGTGTCGGTGAGTGTTATCACTGGTCTCTGTCGCGTGGCACTCGGTGGTGTCGTCATCCTCAAAGCCGCTAGTCCGACCCCGGTAATCGCTGCCATCACTACTGTTATGGCTGGGGTCGCGGTGGCGTGAGTCGCTCACGAGCGTTGTCCGCGGTCTTTCCGAGGTGGATAGGTCGCTGAGTGGGATGCTGCCGATACGATGTGATTTGTGGGCAGGACCGAGGGCAGGGCTAGTCTGAGCGGTGCTCGTTGGTGAGGCCGAGTCCGGCAGTCCAGATTCGAGGTGCTGCTCGGGCGTGGACGAGGTTGCACTATGGTGGTGGTGACTGTGGCCTTGGAAATAGGCCAACGCAGTGTCAATGACACACATCCAAGCAAACCCCGACGCCGTGGCCACGCCAAGCCATTGGTGCGGCTCTAGCGACGATGCAGCAACCTCTGCTTGGGCGCTGTAAGCGCTATACAGAGCCTCGACGCCTTCGGGAAGAATCACCAGGAGCGCAGTACCCAGTAACAGCCCGGCGCCAAACACCGTTAGGGCCTGCAGTCGCTTCGGTGATAGGGGCATTGCCAACGGAAGGGCACCAAAAAGTAGGGAGCCCACAAACATGGCAACGCATAGCCCCATGAGGGACCCAAACGACACCATGGGGAGACGGCAACGCTGGCGTTGAGAATAGAACTACTGCAGTGTTTAGGACAATGCCACCAACCAACGATGCGGTGGCGTCGTAGCGAGCAAAAGACAAGACAATATCGTGTCCATGAGGCAATTGGAGGTGGTAAGTTGGCGTTGTGTGCAATCGTGAGAGCGGGACCCATGGAGGGCTCTAATCCCGCAACGCTGCCACCGGGAAGATGCACCCAAGGCTCAGGTCAAAGTTTACGTCACGGGGTGGGCGACCCGAGGCCGCTGCCACACGGGACCGCGCAACCGAAACGGCCAGTGTTTCATCTCAGAGTAATTGCGGTCAAGTGGGCGGATATCACATCCACGCCAGGTGAGTCCTGCAAGCAGCGCGTGTAAGAAAAAAAGAATGATTTTATTAGCACCCATTGCTAGTGCATAGGTCGGAAAGTCACCTACCCGGAAAATATGTGCTCGGGTGGCAAGGGATATAAGCTATACAGTGGCCCATTGTGCGCGCTTGGCCAGCGACAGTGCCCAATAATTGGGTCACCACCAGTCTCGGGCAATCACGCAAAACCAAGCCTTGGTGCGCACGGAAGAATGGAAAAACGCTTACTCGTTGTGGCCAAGGTGAAAAGTGCCCTTGCGGCGGTGCTCGCGTTGCTTGCGTAACCACTTGCGATACCCCATCAAAGAATCAATCTTTTCGCCATAATAGTCGGGGATGGGGTTCCGGATCGAGTGAAGGGCTGGATCGGAGCGGTGCTTGGTGATGTGATGGTAGAGCTGGGCCTCTTTGGCCTCCATGCTCTTGGCTAATTGGCGGTTGCATGCCTTCCAGATGACGCTACCTAGGACCGGTCCGACCAGGAAACCGCCCAGCCCACAGGCGGCGAGGCCTACACCATACATCAGCATCGGGTCAAACCCAAATATCGTGACCGTGGGGTCAATCTCCTGGTCTAAAAAGTACACACCACCGAGGCCAAGCGCCAAGAGCGTCGATGGCACTGCAGCCAGCCGCTCACCGATGCGGCGACGGTGGCGGATCTTAAAAAACTCGTCCCAGGACAGCCCATTCCCAGTTGCTCGCGCATCTTGGGCGGTGGTGTCTGACGGCGCCGTGCTCGCATAGCGGTAGTTCAGTGGACCAACGGTGGGAGCGACAACCAGCGCGCTGCGCGGGGCATGCACACCAACCGCTGCCTTTGAGAGGCATGGAGTCATAGGGTAAACCTGACCACGCGTGGGGCCGGCGATCACGCGCAAGGTGAGCATGGCTGCCAGCGTCAACGAAATTCGGGTGCCGGGAATGAAGAGGGTGGGATTGCGCCAACGGCAATGTGCGTCGATCCGCCCGCAAGGCCCAAGCGTAGGAAGGAATAGCCCGCCAACAAAGGTGCAGCGCTAACCGCGTACAACAGTGGCAACGGAAACAAAATTGTAATAGTTGTCACAATGGGCAACGAGGCATGGAAACGGAAGTGGACGTTTTGGCTACTAATCAAGGAAGAGCCACGGGACAACCAGGCCTTGGTTTTCCCGCGTTCCATGCAGCACATTGAACCCATCACGACCCGCTTGTCCAGTTCCGCGACTTGGACGCACCGACCCGCAGGCGTTGCACACTCGACACCAGCGGCGCCAGGAGCAGAGTGGCTCGTTTGGCCCAGGCTGAAACCGCTGGGCCGCCGGTAACGCCTCGCTTCTGCTTTAGCCACGGGTACATAAGCTGTCACAATCTCTACTAGACGCTGGGCTCCGCTAGCTTTTATTTTGGCGTCCTTGTGCGTTCACGCTGCATTGCAAGCCCTCATGGTGCACTGGGGCTGTGTACCTGATAAAGCTGTTGACTGTAAATTACAGAGCACCGCTCACGCTCTATTGCTTGTTTTACTTTCTGCTGCACCCACCGCCTTGGGCGGACCAAAGGTAAGCGGGCTTTTTGTTCCTGTATGGGCTGCAGTCAGCAGCGTTTGGCGGGAGAGAAAGACGAGCTCAGCAGCCGCCACCAGTCCGAGGAGACGAGGGTGGCACAGGCGGGATGGTCGGGAACAAAGGGCAGAGTGGTCATTGGGGCTGTGTCAAGCCGCGTCTGCTCTGGACTGCCTTGCGGATTTCTCGCTGCCTTTCCGGCTTCATTTCACTAGCAGTTGACCTTTTCGACAATTTCCGCACTGCATTGGCCGTCCCAGCTCCTTGCTACTGCCTGCTCACTCACTGGTGCAGTGTTGTGCATCTCTTGTTACTCGCCAGGACCCGTTACTGCGCGCATATACCCTGCTAAGAGTGAACAGACTGGAGGCACCGTGGCCATTGCTTTGCGCTAATACCTCTTTTTGTGTTGCGCAGTTTGCTAAAAACTTGCCGACCCCTTACCGCACCTAGAGCTCTTCCTGGTTAATGCCGCCAACGGGGAACGCCTTGCAAAGTTCAAACGCTCTGGGCTGTATATTGCACACACACGCGCGCGCATATACTTTTGCTAACACGCCATGGCGTCAGATCCGACCGCATCCGTGCCGTCGCTGGACCCTGCTGGCACGTCATCCATGGTGCCCGATGTCGACCAGGCCTCGGCGGAACAATTCGGTGCCGAATCCGACACCACTGCGTCACCAGACGCCCACGATTCACCCAATCGCACCGCCCTAAGCCCACGGTCTCCTAAGCCGCTCAAGACGCGGCCCTTTTCACCATCTTTTTCGTACCCCGCGGAATTTTCCCCCCGTGCGGCCCAGCGGCATGGAAATCTGCTGTCGCCGACCCTGGCTGCAGCTCAAGATCCCCAGACCCAGCTCCAGGTCATCAATGAGGACCAGGACTTTAAC
>JANBQA010000435.1:0-15087 GCA_027576955.1 Dimargaris xerosporica
CGCATTCAGCGTGAAAAGAAGATTCGCCGCGAGGTCAAGAACGGACTGCGCCAGCCCAACGACCAGGACCCGTTTGAGCTGTTTATTACCGTCACGGATATTCGGTACACGTACTACAAGGAGACCCACAAAGTGCTCGGCAATACCTTTGGTATGTGCGTCCTTCAGGACTTTGAAGCCCTGACGCCGAATTTGCTCGCGCGTACCATCGAAACGGTCGAAGGCGGTGGGATGGTGGTTCTGCTGCTCAAGTCCATGGCATCGCTCAAGCAACTGTATACCATGACCATGGACGTGCACAGTCGGTACCGTACCGAAGCGCACCAGGATGTGGTGGCGCGCTTCAATGAGCGCTTCATCCTATCGCTAGGATCATGCGATAATTGCCTGGTGGTGGACGATGAGCTCAACGTGCTCCCCATTTCCATGGGCAAGCATATCCAACCAACCAACCATGCTGCTGAGGGCAGTGATCCTTCCAAATTGGCCGCAGCAGCAAAGGCCAAGCAGGAGCTCAAGCAGCTCCAAGAATCTTTGGCCGACGTGCAGCCAGTGGGCACGCTGGTGAACCAAGCACGCACGGTGGACCAAGCCAAAGCGATCATGACGTTTGTCGATAGCATATCCGAGAAGATGCTGCGTAGCACCGTGACACTGACCGCGGCGCGTGGTCGCGGCAAATCGGCGGCCTTGGGTATTGCTATGGCTTCAGCAATCGCGTACGGTTACTCCAACATCTTTGTGACATCGCCCAGCCCCGAGAACTTGAACACGCTCTTTGAGTTTGTCTTCAAGGGATTCGACGCCTTGGGCTACGAAGAGCATATGGACTATGATATCGTTCAGTCGACCAACCCTGATTTCAACAAGGCCATTGTTCGTGTCAATGTGTTCAAGCAACACCGACAAACGATTCAATACATTCAGCCCCAGGACGCCCAAGTACTGGGCCAAGCCGAGCTGCTGGTTATCGACGAGGCAGCTGCCATTCCTTTGCCATTGGTTCGGAAGCTGTTGGGACCGTACTTGGTGTTTATGGCCTCCACCATCAACGGGTACGAAGGAACGGGTCGGTCTCTGTCACTCAAGCTGATCCAGCGGCTGCGTGAGCAGAGTCGGGGTCTGACCGATCGACACAGCTCCACTGATGCGGGCACACTGGTGGCTCGTGATGGCAAGGCTATCAAGCATAGCGCGGGAGATGGATTGGCTGCAGCAGGTGGCGGCCGTGTGTTGCGGGAAATCAAGTTAGAAGAGCCGATTCGGTACGCGACAGGCGACAAGGTCGAAAAATGGCTGAATCGCTTGCTGTGCCTAGACGCCACTATCGTCTCCAAGAATATTCAAGGATGCCCGCACCCATCCGAGTGCGAGCTCTTTTTCATCAACCGTGATACGTTGTTTTCCTACCACCCTGTGAGCGAAACCTTTTTGCAGCGTATCATGTCGCTGTACGTGGCCAGTCATTACAAGAATACGCCAAATGACTTGCAGCTCATGTCCGATGCCCCCGCTCACCAGCTCTTTGTGCTGCTACCGCCCGTGGATGCCAGCGCCAATGCGTTGCCGGACCCGCTCTGTGTGATCCAGGTGTGCCTGGAAGGGCAGATCTCGCGCCAAACGATCCTCAATAGCCTCAACCGCGGGATTCGCGCGGGCGGTGATCTCATCCCGTGGCTGATGTCTCAGCAGTTTCAGGACAATGACTTTGCCCAACTCTCTGGAGCCCGCATTGTTCGCATTGCCACGCACCCTGATTATGCCGGCATGGGCTATGGGTCCCGCGCTCTGGAACAGTTGCGGCGGTTCTATAGCGGAGAGTTTCACAGCCTCAGCGAAACCAACGAAACCAGTGATGATGAGTCAAAGTACAGCTTACCGCGCATCACCGATGCCGATTTGGCCAAGCCTTTGCCGTCCTCGCAGTTGCACACAGAAACGGTCAAGGTGCGAGACCCTCGTAAAATGCCTCCGCTGCTGCTCAAACTTACCGAAAAGCGGGCCCCACGTTTGCACTATTTGGGCGTGTCGTACGGTCTTACTGGCCAACTGTACAAGTTCTGGACGCGCGCCGAGTTTGTCCCTGTGTACCTGCGCCAAACTGCCAACGATTTGACCGGCGAGCATACCTGTGTCATGCTGCGTGCGTTGCCCGTGCCGGATGCAGTGGACGCTGCTGGATCGTCGCTGGTGGTGGACAAGCATTGGGTCGCGGCCTTTGCTCGTGATTTCCACCGCCGCTTCCTCACGCTCTTGTCGTACCAATTTAGCCAGTTTGCCTCTGTGACGGCGCTCAACATCGTCAGCACTGCCCACCGGGCCTGGAAAGAATCGGAAACTGCTCCAGCGGGAACTACCGGTGCTGACTCTAACGACAGCTTGGGGTTGACCACGGGTGCAGTGAACGGTGCTCTGCAGCAATTTCCCTTGCTCACACGCCGGGAGATGTACCGGCATTTTTCGCCGTATGATTTGAAGCGCCTGGAAACGTACAGCAACAACCTCTCCGACCATCATGTTATCATGGATCTCTTACCGATCATTGCCCGGCTCTACTACAACGACCTTATCGTTGAGCCCGCTGGTTCCCAACAGCCCCAGCAGCAGCGAGGCCGGCCCATTACCCTCTCCGGCGTCCAAAGCACGGTGCTCCTAGCCATGGGATTACAGCACAAATCGGTGGACGATGTTAGCAAGGAACTGCACCTGCCGGTCAACCAGGTGCTGGGTATGTTGACCAAACTATGCAAAAAGATATACTTGGGCTTCAAGCGGTGTGAAACCCGAGATGCGCAGCAGGATGTGGGGGCTTTGGACACCGAGCAGGATGTCTTGATGATGGCTGCGGCCAACGGTGTAGGACCAGCCCAGGGATCCGACGACAGTGCCGAGTCTGGGGATTCGGATGAAGCGTCGTCGGTTGCCGGTAGCGACGCCGAGGGTTGGGATGGGTTTGACGAGCAAGATGAGGAGTCCTCGGCAAGCGCCTCAGGCGATGAGGACAGTGATAGCAGCGCCAGTGATGATGAGAGTGAGGTGTCCGTAGCGCGACAATTTACAGGCAAGCCACAGCGATCAACGCCCAATAAGCAACAGCCGAAACAGGCGTTGCCTGAAGCATCCAAGGCTAAAGCTCCGACAGATGCCAAATCGAAATTAAGTACCAAGGAGAACCGTCACACTGCGCCCAACACCACTACCACCACCAAGGGTAAACCGGACAAACTTAGCAACAACAGCCGCAAAAACCCCGTGCGAGCCACCACTGATCAGGATGGCATGGGTCATATCCAACGCAACCAGCGCGATATCATTGACTCGCTCAACTTGTCCGAGTACGAGGTGGACGCCGACAGCATTGGTCTCAAAGCCGCGCGGGGACGCGTGGAAGGGACTGCCCAAAAGCGAAAGCCACAGGATTCCGAGGACTGGAAGCAAACCAACCCCAAGGGCGGCAAGCTGGGCAAAAAGACAGAGAAACTGGGTAGGCCCAACAAGAAATCAGCGATGCGGCGGTAAAAATAGCGATGATGTTCCTTGAGGCTGTTTTCCTTTACATTTCCTTTTGTTTTTATTACAGTTGTACCTCTGGGTACTTGCTATTAGTTAAAAAATAACGTGTTGACCATGATGCCAATAAAAGCTATATGGTACCTTGGACAGCTTCAGCGTAATCTGCCGCGACGTAACGTGCCACGCATATTGACAGTCCCAAAACCTGCAGGCTCGCTGAGTCGCAGTAGGTTCTCCAGTGCAACCACTGCTCATGCCACACCACACAGCCCCAAGCGCGTGCGGTGTGTAGGCCAGAACCTGTCGCCTGAGCCTGTCTACGGCGTTGGCGGTGGCTACCACAGCCATGGCCGCATCGCATCAGGCTCGATCACCACGCCTACCCACGGTAGATGTTTGAGAGCTGGGAAACTACACCTACCCCATCACACCTTCCCGTTGACACATGTCCGTATGCAACCCAAGGCCTTTGTGCAAGGCTCGCCACCCCGTCATAACAGCCATAATCCATGGGAACGGCGATACAAGATCGGCCAAATGTCTCATCACTGGTAGTGGTGGTGGGGCTGAGTGCGTGACCTGTTTGGCGATATGTCATCAATGGCACTAAAAGGCGTGGTGGTGCATCTGTGCTCTGAGCTACATCTACTCTAGATCACCCCCTGTCATGAGGCCGCCCTTAGGCACTGGGCAGACAGAAGGCAGCGGGTGGTGGGACAAGAATGGTAAAATGGAGCCGAGACATTGTCATCCAATTAGTAACATTGGGAGGGGAGAGGCCAAATTAATGAAGTGCACCTGCTGCGCTATAACCAAGCGTCCCTGTGTTTAGGCCGTTCGTTTATGGGCAGTGTGTGAAGAGAGAGGAGGCTGCAGGCTGCATGGGGTTCAGAAGCGCGTTAGAGTAAATAGACACGTGTTACACGACCACGACCACTGGTCTTGGTGAGAAACAGCAATGGCGAACAACAGCGCCATGGTTGGCGCTCAGGCATGGCTGGCAAAAGGTGGGGTCGATTGTAAGGCGCACGTTCAGTGGGCAAACTTTGAAAGGATCGAAAAAGAGAGGGAAAGAGGGGAAATTCCTTAGTATTGGAACTACGGGTGTACGGAGCAGAGCACACTGTGGGTCGCAACTGGCACGACCAGCAGGGGCAGGCGCGACAGCGGTCAGGTGTGGCCTGGCCTTTGTTCCTTTGAGTGAGCATCTGGTCAGCCACTGGTATGGCGATGACAGGGTGTTTGGCCTTTGGGTTTTCTTTCGTCAGCTGCCTGTGCTTGAAGCGGGTAGGAGTGCCCGGCATTGCACAGGAGCGTTTGGCAGTTTAGGAACCGGCCAAGGGACACTGATTGCCAACGCAACTGAACGGGAGGGCCTTCGCCTTGCTGTTGCGCAAATCGCCATTTTATTTTAGCAATGCAAGTCACGAGCACCCGGCTACAGCCACTGTCGCCAGGCCCTCGATAGAAGTAAGCTCGGCACTGCGCGGGGAATTACATGAATGGATAAAAAATAACGACGCACTGGTGGTTGGGCCAAGGGTGTCGGAGTTGAGCTTGACGAGTGTGGCCCTGGGCACTGCGTCAAGAGTATGTGTGACCCTGGTCAAGCGAGTTTGGGACTGGGCGCGGAGCTCGTCCCATCACAAGGCCCTTGAGATTAGAAGATCTGATGTGTTTGATAGGTCAAGATGGGCCGACAGGGGAAGGAGTCGAAGACGAACAGGAAAAAATGCCCAATGCATGAAAATAAAACAAGGGGGTAGAAAAGCGTACGGAGTATGGTTGCTGAGCGCCCTAGTTCGAGCCTCCCGTCCAGTCCAGCGCCGCCCAGCTCGGCTAGAATGCAGGCAGCCAGGCCACTCGGTCTAATTGCGTTGCCCAATTGGTCGGGGGAGCCAAGAGAGGCTGGCGCGTCTGCATCTCACAGCGCGCACTCATGTAGCCCGCGACTGTACGTGCGCTCTCTGCGTCTTCGTTTCTTCGGCTGGTCCAGCCCTGTGTTGCCTCCCCTTGCTTCGTGCTTGAAACTGCGCGAATTTACCGATTTATGTTTTCGGCTGCACTCCGACGCCGCCGCTGAGTGGACACCCCTTACCCGCCCCTTTCTCCATCTGGCTCGCTGGCTGCCGCACCCAGGCCATTGGTATCGCGGCGCTTTGCTGGACCTTGGCCGAGCCCGCTGCGCCCTTGTTTGTTGTCTTTCTGGACGCTTTAGTTTGCTTTAGCTGGTCGACGCACGCTGGGCCTCAATTCCTCGACACTCTGGGTTTGACGCTCCGCCGCATTCACTCTGCACCGCTGTTTACCATATTTTTTCGCCTCGAGCAACGCAGGGCCCTGTCTGCCCGCAACTAACCTGAGCAGCGGTGCGCCCAGTTGGCTGGTAAGTGTGTGCTGCATTGAGCGCTACCAGGCGTGCTGCTTGAAGCAAGAGGCCATATGCCTGCGCTCAGTTTCGCTTTCTGGCCCACAGGTGCGAGAAGCACTGGTCGAGCGTCAAGGCGGGGGCTGGAAAGGCCGGGGCGGTGCTGCTGAGCCTTGGTTACGGCGGGCTCCCGCTGGCATCGCCCGATGCCCAATTTCTCTGGATACAGCTTCTCGAGAGGTCTGTTTTTGGACCAAACGAACCGCCGCATTGACCCAGCTGGCGCTGCTGACGCTTGGCCCTATCCGTCTATTGCCTGTTGGACTGCTCGGACGGGCTATTCGCGCTTGGGCGCTGCCGACTGGGTCAGGCCGGCGCCGTACAGGGCTTGTTCTCTGGCTGCTGAGAGCTGCCGTAATAGCGAACAGGGCACTCCGCCTGGATTCTATGCACCGTTCAGCGCCTCCTTAACTACTTTTCCCGCTCCCGCTCTGCATTGTTGTATTTTTTTTTGTCAAAAAGTACACACACAAGTTCATACCAAGCCTCTGTCACTTTGCCTGTATTCTCGTTACTGGGCTCGTGTCGCCAAGGTTGCAAGACCTTTATTTTTATACCACCCACTACCGCCTTACGTTGTGGTTGCTCTGCCTGACGGTTGGCCCGGTTTTAACGATTCCCGCTCGGGGTGCTTGTCCACTGGTTGCATTCCATCAGCGCTTTCAGCTGCTGCCATCGCTCCGAATCTGTGTTCTTTCGCATTCTTTCGAGCCCCGGCTGTGCGCGCCCGACGCGACCCAGCGCTAGGAACACTGACCAAGCGGTCTCACGCGCACCCACACGCGTGAACTCGTCCCTCCACTCCCGTTGCCACCAGTGGGTCCTTTTCTCTCTCTCTCTTTCTATCTATATCGGCTGCAGAGGGCGCCTGCACCAGCGGCTTCCTTCCGTGACCCTCGACGGTCAGTGTGTGCACCCGGTGCCTGGTCTGGTGGTTCCTCAACGCCTTGCCCCAGTTGCTGCCAACACTGGTCTCGTCTACTTCGATTGCTGTCGCTGGCTTGGAGTTTGTTTGCTATTCGAAGCGGCCTTTTACCTCCATCCTTGAACACCTTTTCTGCTGGTCGGAGCTGCAGTGCTCCGCCGTCGCCGGGTAATATGACATCTTTATTCAAGTCATCGGGTTCAGGTATAATCTCAAACTCCATAATCGCGTCAACTACCTCTGACTCGGACTCGGCCACCTCTTTCTCATCTCACCCAGACGACGCGGCTAAGCTGCTGGAATACTCGGTCGCCGCGAATCCTCCGCTGCCGTCGACCTCGTCACCGGCGTGTGACGCCTCTGCGACCCCAACCATCGCGACCCACGAATCCCCGGCTTTGGGCACGCTTGCCGCCGTGTCACAACCGCTTCCCGTTTTGTCGTCCCCGACGTCGTCGTCGGGTCTCCTCGACCAGGGTTCTGCCGCGACCACCCCTACCACGCCCGCCGCCGGTGGTTCTGCTGGCAAAAAGCGCACGTCGTCTTACCTTCGTGTCGACCCATCGGTGCCCGAATCGCTGCCTCCGTCCAAGGTCGTTGTGCGTAACCAGCAGCAGGGCGGTGTGGAGTTTTCATTGTCCCGGCACTTTGCTTCGACTAGCGTTTCCGACGCCGAACCCGGCCAGTGCCTACCGCATACACCAACATCACCCGCGTTCCAAGCCGCTCGCGCCCAGCCTGGGCCTAGCGTGGTCGCCGCTACACCGCAAGCCTTTGATCCGACTTGCCCATCGAGTTCGACCACCCTTGGGGAGGTTCCCCGGCCGATTGCCGAGGCAGCTCTTAGCCCGTATTCTTACCACAGCCTCGCTCCAACTGCAACCTATTCTTTAGGCGCGTCTTATTCCACCCCGCTGGTGCCGGCGGCCGCGAGCGCAGTTCCCACCGGCTCACCTGCCGCTACCCCTTACATCCCAATGGCTCCCCCGGCCTCCACATCGCCCGTGGCAGTGGTCCATCCGCCTGCGCCACCCACCACCTCTACCACCTCCCCTTCCTCACGCCATGCCCTGGATAGCTACCGAGTCAATGGCGAGGACAAACCAAAGCCTGCTCTCGACGACTACGAGACCCTGGTCACCTTGGGTACGGGAACATTTGGGCGCGTATACCTGTGCCGCCGTCGCAACACCGACGAATACTACGCCATGAAGATTCTACGCAAGGCGGAGGTTGTCAAACTAAAGCAGGTTGAGCACATCAACTCGGAACGGACCATCCTATCCCAGGTGGAGTTTCCATTTATCGTCCATCTGTACAACACCTTTCAGGATCAGACGAGCCTGTTCATGCTCCAGGAGTACGTGGTCGGTGGCGAACTGTTCACCCATCTGCGTAAAGCGGGGCGGTTTCCCAACGATGTGACCCGGTTCTACGCTGCGGAAATTGTGCTGGCGATCGAGTACCTCCATAACAAGGACATTATCTACCGGGACCTGAAGCCAGAGAACCTCTTGCTGAGCACAGAAGGCCACATCAAAATCACCGACTTTGGGTTTTCCAAAAAGGTGGAGGACCGGACGTGGACGCTGTGCGGTACCCCCGAATACCTGGCCCCGGAGATCATTCAAAGCAAGGGTCATGGCAAGGCGGTGGACTGGTGGGCGCTCGGAATTCTCATCTTTGAGATGCTCGCTGGCTACCCGCCGTTTTTTGACGACAATCCTTTTGGTATCTACGAAAAGATTTTGGCTGGGCGAATTGCCTTTCCGTCCCACTTTGACCCTGCCGCCAAGGACCTCATTCGACGTCTATTGACGGCTGACCGCACCAAGCGTTTGGGGAATTTAAAAGATGGCCCAGCGGATATCAAACGGCACCGGTGGTTTCAAGCTGTCGAATGGGACGCTCTCCTGGCTTGCAAGGTCAATGCGCCCATTGTACCAAGCTACCGACACCTTGGCGACACGAGCAATTTCGATCGGTACCCCGAGGCCCCACAGGATTCTAACCCTGAACCTGGGGTCGATCCCTTTCGCCACTTATTTCCTGATTTTTAAGCACGGCTGCATGATTACCATATCTCTATGTGCGTGGGGAGGCCTTGCTGGGTTAATTGGTGGTGTTCTCTTTTGTGTGTCTGTGGTTATTATTTTGTTGCCTCTTGCCCTGTGGACATTGCCAGCATCGGGTTCAGCTGTTGTACGCGTATAAATGAAGACGGAGAAATTTTCAAGGCATAGTGCTGGCTACCTAGGCAGATAGGTGGACCGTCAAAAAAGACATTTTTAACCCTTCATTGTTCTGAGCCCATCCTATTTTTAAATAGTCTGATTGTGAACGGGCAGCTGGTAATGCTATGGCGCGATCAGCTCGGTGGGTCGTTGATGGTTAGCCAAATCTTGGTCGCTGGTGTCGACAGCAAATACCTCGGGTGCCAACTGCGCATTGATAAGCATGTCGATACGGCGCCGACCTCGTTAATCGCTACGTCAGCTGTAGGGTAGGTCTCTAGAGGTGACCAACGGCCCACTTGGTGCACTACTCTATCGATGCACCTGTTGCCAAAGTGAAACCCTCGTATGCCCAGCGGACAACCGGGTGAATCCAGATTGGCTTCTTGGGCAAACCCTTATCACAAAACACACAGGTTCGAGCGCAGTAGATACCGGGCAGGTTTCAGATTATAACAGCCTAGGGGTAAGAGAAAGGCGACACCAGTTGCCGGCCTTCAGGGTCTTTTCTCGCCCTCACTCTTACTTTCATGCTTTCTCACTTTTGAGAGTCACAGGTGTGTCAGGATGGATTAGAGACATTACGCCTCCACCCACCGCCTTGGCTTTGGCACACTAATCAGGAACAAAAGCAAAAAGTCAAGGAATAATAAAAAACCAGCCGGCCCTGTGTCCCCGATTATGTCTCGATGGCAGCGGTGGTCCGCTGTTCTTACTCCCAATGGTGTGGTACATTGCCCCGCCCGTCTCAACCCATGCATGATTTTTGGGTCTCGCCTTCACGGAGCTTTTTCAATTGTGACTGCGTGCCCACACAGGCCCGGGGGGGCAGTCATAGCTGGTGACTGGCGCGCCCTTTCGGTTTCCACGGCTGTGCCTAATACAAGACATGGCTAAGGCCTGGTATTACACCTGGGCGGGTTCCTCTGGTCATGTTGCTGTCATTGCATAGCCCCACCTTGACGTTGCTCGGGTTGCTCTCTGCTGCTGCTTGCCATGGTGGTGTCACTGCCTTTTGAGCGCTCGCGGTATAATATGGCCCGGCCAGCCTCCTAGCTCCTTTTTTTGGTTCTGGTGGCCTTTTGTATTTCATCTAGCGATCGTTTTAGATAGTTGGTATCCTGTTGGTGCCTCTTCCGTAGACAGTTGGACAGATATCGTTTACGTATTTTGCAAACACGTTTCTTTCAGACTAGAAGCCTTTTAATGGTAGCCGGTGACCACCGCTGGCTCGGACTTGTCACTGTATATTTTTTATTCTTGATATGCCCACGATGCGCAGCAGTCGGTCAACGTGTCATTAGTGTCGACTCGCGATATTTAGCATTTACCTTTGCATCCTCCCAGGCAGCCACCATGGGTATCTTGCATCGCTCGAAAACCTTATTGGTCGGTCTGCTAGTGGTCTTAGCCCATAGCAATGCTACTGGAGCTCACCGTCGTACCCACGACCCACGAGCTCTATCCCAGCGCGGCGGGTCTTCCTTTGAGTCTATGGAACGGATTGTGGGAGGGAACCAAGCAATGCCCCGAGAATTTCCCTTTGCGGGCTTACTCACTGTATATTACAAGGGCAGCACCTTTCTGTGCGGGTCGTCACTGATTACCCCAAGGTATGTGATCACAGCGGGTCACTGCGTCACGCAGGACAAAAGAACGGTCGGCTCAAGTGACGTCGCCGTCGGCCTGGGTTCCAACGACGTGGATTCGCTGACGTCGTACCGTGTCAGCAAGATTACCGTTCATCCAAACTACGACCCATCATCGGTAAGCAACGACGTGGCCCTGCTTCGCCTGCGCACATCGATTACCCTGGACAATAATCTCAACACGGTGACCATTTCTTCGGCCAACCTGACCGACGAAGAAGAGTTTACTGCTATCGGGTGGGGCAAAACGTCGAGCAACGGGACCGTCTCTGACACGCTACGCGAGGTCAACGTAACCAGCGGGCCCTCTGACGACTGCCAAATGGTAAACCCAGAGTTTAACAGCGAAAACGGCACGCAAATCTGCACCGCTCGGAACCGTGGGCGCGATACCTGCCAAGGTGATTCCGGCGGCCCACTGTTATACCCTGACAGCAGTGGGACCTATCAGCTGGCAGGTATTACCAGCTATGGATACACACCCAACTCGGAAAGCGCAGAATGCGGAACCGATTCAGTGGTGGCCTTTTACACCCACGTCAACTATTATACCAACTGGATTGCCGAAGTCACGGGAGTGTCTGCCGAACGCCTGACTGGTAAAACCGACGGAGATTACGGCGACGACGACGGGGATGATGGTAACGACAACAACGACAATAGCAATCAGAACAGTGGGGCTAGCGATAACGCATCGGCTATGTCCTGGACGCTGTGGGCTCTGGTGGGACCAGCACTAGTGTTTTATGAACTGTAAGCTCTGCTATGCATGCGACTGGATGACAGGGAGTACCCAGGTATAACGTGCTCTCTTTTTTTACGCTTAATAAACAACCCAATTTATGTGCATTGGCTGCATCGATATATAAAGGTATGTTGCTATTCACCTCAGCCAGCTTTGGTCGCAGCTTGCCTAGATGGTGGTGCTCCTTTGTTGTTGAATAGCAACCTTGCCTTATCCACAACCTCTCTTTCATAGCTAGACTGGGCTGAATCTAGTGGTGTGTCAGCAATGGGCTATTTATTGTTTCTTGCAGTTTTCCATTGAATAATAATAGACTTGTATATATTTTTTAAGGGGTGCCCGCTTTCTACCTACATGCTAAGTGCAGCCTCCCAGCAGCCAAATTCCTGACCATTTTCTAGATACATTTTCATGATGACCTTGTACGACCCAGGGGGCGCATACCATGGGATATGCTTGGTGAGCGTCAGGTCTATGGGCCCTGATGCCAAGGGACACTGCAGAGATGTTTCGGCATTTCCGAGCAGCTGGCACGTATCCCCGTCTTGCTTGAACAGGCTATGCGACTCGTAAAGCACTTCCATGTTATAGGTAGCGCCCTGCGTAATCTCTTGGTGCAGCTCACCGTGCACAGACACCTTGATGTCCTGATTGCGGTGCGGCTTGTTGGGTTCCAGGGTAACCGATTGGAGTGTAAACGCAGCGTTTTCGTGGCACATGGTCACCGATACCTTGCTAGGGGTGTTGACCGCGACTGGTGAGCGCAGGTAGTTGATGGGGTAGTTGTGCCGAACAGCGGCGCCGTGCACTACCGTGGCAACCAAGGTCAGTGCGCCCAGAATGCTGGTGAACGATAAATGCATGGCTATAGCGGTCAAGGCTTAGTTCGCTGGAGCTGATGGCTGAAAAGTAGAACGTGAGGGTGGGGTAGTGGTGGTGATGGGCAAGAAGCACCAATGGCACGCTATTCGAGTCAGCAAAGTATGGGCGCAGCGCAAAGTTAGGGATAGGGTTGGGTTTTGTTCATATAGATGGTTTGGTGGGGTTATCTGTGTCGTGTGGAAGCCATGAGCAGCCTCTAGGTTTATATATCTGGCAGAATGGCACGCAGAGAGTCTCTGGTGGAAGCCGTCTCCTTGTTCCGCCACTGTACCCTTTGCCAAATAAGGCGCACAAGGCCGAGGCTGCGCGCGAGCTAAATGCCCAGCGCCAGGGTCGCTCACGCTCCATAGCCCTACCGCGACCGATAATGGCACTGCCTAGTCAGTGCATTTTCCTCACCAACGCACTAAAACTTCTCGTGGGTCTTGTGTCGAAGTAGCACGAATGGCTCCTGTTTCTCGGGTCTCCTGGATCACAAGGGATGTGCAGCAGATAGGACTGCACGCAATGTTCTGGCTTGTGGCTCGTCTGGTTACTCCAGTGACGGGCTGCCCCTACTCTTTCCTACACCTCCGGTATCGCAAACGTTGTCCCTGATTATTCAAGACACAAACCCTTTGATGCAAGCCAGTTTCGGCTTGGGTTGCCACGAACAGCTTGCCGAGCTATTGCGATGGCCAAAGGCCGTAACGAGATGGCGTGCGGGCTTCGCTTACCCCGCGCCGAGCTGCTGGTCCCCTGATCACCCTATTTTGGTCACTCTAATGTACTGTATTCTTTTTTGCGTATATATCGTTTGATTCACGTTTTTGTTCTGTTCCTCTGTGGTGCTTTGATGGACCCACCATCACCGGCACGGATAAACGCCGAGTGCTCCGCCTAAGCTAAGCGGCGGCTATGGTGTGATAGGCACAGCACTGAAGCACTGGTTTCGCCGAGGCGAACTGAATGGGTGTCTGAAACCAGTGACCAACTTTTCCCACCAATTTCTGGACTCAACGCAAGCTATGGAGCAGGCAGCTGGTTGCAGAGCTCACATACACTCCCATTTGCACGCGGATGCTCCGCGTAGTTTGCTGCTTTGTTAAATTTAGTTTCAAAGCATTATCGCATACACCCGCCGACGGCTCGTCCATTGCTACATGAAAACAATTTCAGCCCATGGCGCTGGTCAGTCCTCGCAATACCGGTACGTGAAACACGCGCGCTAGGTACCCAACCATCCGCCAGCAAGCAGTACTAAGCAACTGCAATGAGAAATGGTCGCAAGGGCTGAATGGCAATGTGCCAGGGCTCTATTGGTTACAATTATCCCTAACAGCGCCCGAGGTATCTTTCCGCTTTCCCGGTCTGCTGGACTCACCCGACTACACCTTGGTTAATTTCTTTATTTACCGCACACCAGGGCATTGTTTGGGCTCTGCGGCAGCTCCCGTAGTGCTGGAGGCGTATTTGGACTATGTGGTAAGTGCCGGTATTATCACTACAAACGGCCATAGCAAGCACTGCCAGGGGTTCGGGCCCGCAACTTTGGTGGTGGCGTACAAAAGTAGGCAAACGCCAGCTACTCTCGTTCATTTTACTGCCCTCCAGCTCCCCTGACCGTTTCTTCCCCTGAGCTACCCGCTTGGCTCGTGAGGGTCATTGTCGTTTATTTTTTCTGCGAGTTAGGTGGCAGATCAGTTGTGCAGTTCGACCTTCCTTCTGGGAAGGCACTGTCGAACGTAGCACATAGAAAGGATATCAATTGGGCCGAATTACTGATATGTTGCCTTTTATTTCCATCTGACTGGGTGGATGACGGCGGCTGGGGGGAGGGGTTGAATATTATAGTGCCCATTTTCCAGAAAGTTTTACACCCGATTCGTTCAGGTAAGCAGTGTCCTCGCTTTACTATCAAGTTGTCCTCGCAATTTTTTCCATAGCAGAACACTTGGGTTGACAGGTGCCTGGCTCAAGGTTAAGCCAAAGGCTCACGCGCCATTAGTTGACAGCTGAAACAGTACCCTGAAGGCCTGCTCTGAATTGGCCGTGGTGCGCAGCGTGGCCGTATGTTCAGCTAGATACGCCCTCTTTGCAGATAACGGTATTAAAGAAGAGGGGCAAGGTGTGATCCTAGCCGAAGATTCGTGGTGTTTTTTTGGCAATCGGCAACCATCAAGTAAACCGACCCTTTGACCGCGTGGCTGAATGTGACTTATCATGGGTACCACTCGGCTATCATAGGAGGTCTTTCCTTACGTGGAACAGCAGTACCCTAACCAGGTTCAGTTTATCTTTCGGCATCAGGTGCAGCCCTGGCACCCCCAGAGTACAATAGTGCACGAGGTAGGTGTTGGTCGTTAATGGACCGATCACTGGTTTACCATGCGTGAATACATGTGCGCATTGACATGAGGCTGATCTACTCGGTGGCAAGAAGAGCGCCACGAGTATTGCAGCGCAATCTCTTAATGTTGTGCGTTGTCAGCCTATCTGCTCCCCAATTGCAAAGCCTTTCTATTCATTACTAGGACTGGCCGTGGAAATACATGAATCTTTGGAATGAATTTATGGGGGCGGGGAGAAACCTAGGCGGCTTTGGCAGTGGAACAAGTGAACCCTGATGCCTTTTTCCCGTATTCTAACCTGCTCTTTGAACATCAGGAAGAGTAAGTAGGGTACCAGCAAAAATAACCAAGTTTGGCACTCGCTTTCACGCTGGCATTTTG
>JANBQA010000436.1:0-15087 GCA_027576955.1 Dimargaris xerosporica
TTGTATCACTGCCAGGGGTGCGGTATCTGCCGAGTGGGCCCCGAAGAAGACTACCGACATTGCTCCAAGTGCAAGTGCTGCATCAACCATGCTGCCTGGGACGACCACCGGTGCATAGAAAATACCCTTGATAGCGATTGCCCCATCTGTGGGGAATTTTTATTCACGTCCAAGCAATCGGCGACTTTTATGGTAAGCAGTAGCATCATTGATTCTTGTGCCTGCAAAGCTGCCAGAGCCAGCAACCTATGGGCGGTTAATGCTAAGAAATGCACTGTGATACTAACCACGGTGTTGGTGGCTGCACTCGTACTGGTTGGCGAATGGCTAGAAATGCGGTCATGCCATCCACCAAAGCTGTCTAGCGCAGTACATTGACACATCGTACCAGTGCCCCATCTGTCGCAAGACCTTAGGGAATATGGATGCATTGTTTCGTCAAATTGATCGAGTGTTGGCGGAGCAACCTATGCCATCCGAGTACCAAAAGATGCGCTCCCAAATCTTTTGCAACGACTGTGAGGAGCGGTCCACAACTCCGTACCATTTCTTGTACCACAAATGCCAGCACTGCCACTCATACAGCACCAAAGTTTTGTCCACCTTTACTGTTAATGGCTCCGATGACTTATCGTCAGCCGACTAGTGGCCGCAAAAAAAACGCCTAGCGGCTGTGACTGTCGTTGTTGTTGAAGACTAGGGCAGTGTGCTGCATCAGGTCACACAATTGGCATAGATATATGTATATGTGCGCGCTTATTTATATACTGCTAGCAATGGCATAAATGCGCCGACCTTGGTGCATGCGCCGGTAAGAACGATTCAACACAGCAACGCTTTTAACACACGCATATATTTCTTGATAAATTCATATCCGCTTGCTCAACGCAGCTGATGCCCCAATGCCTGAATGCTACATGTTCGTGGCGGTGAATGAAGTATTGGTGTTAATCGCTGGAACAAATAGTAATTCAAGGCCTGGCCCTGGATCGGCGGTAGGCAACGTGGTCAAAGAAACGGCTTGACCTTGTCGCCGTAAAAGTACTTGAATACCTGCACCACCTTGTTCAAAGGAACGTTGTAGATGGGGTGGGTGGCCTTGAGTAAATTTTCCGCCTTGCCAACAACGCACTGATCCACAATGTCCACGGTCCACTTGAGCGTTTTTAGAGCATGAAATGTGCAGGACAAAAGTCGAGATGCTTCGTCCGTGGTCTCGGGCTCGCTCGCAGCGATATGGTCCGCCATGGTCATGAGCAGCGAATCGTCAATGACATGGTTTTGCGATAGGGAGAGCCCCGTCAGCACGTACAACGTGTGGTATGGGTCCGGATGCCGCTCAGGTTTATCGCGTAGGCCACCCTTTGGTCCCTGGCAGCAGGCCAACACGTACTGCTGAAGGCGCTCTCGGTCATACAGGTACTCCATTTGGTCGTTGATGTACGCAATCTCTTGGTCATCGCTGTCGGAAGTATTTTGGAGGTGGTTGGCCGCATACTGGCGCCGCAACACCGCTTCCAGTATGGGAAAAATGGCTCCTAGCCAAAACGTGTAGCACCCATCGACCAGCTTGTTGGTGCGACCCTGGAACCCGCCTTCAAAGGCCATTTGCCGCGAAACAGCCCAGCTCTACCCAGCACCAAGCAATATGATAATAAAAGCATGCTCGTATTTGACAGTCAAGTATACAGTCAAAAACGCAGTTATAAGGTTGCGCTGGTCACCCGAGCGCCCAGTTGGTAACCGGCTCCTACGAATGGCATCAAGTATGACCACAAGTGCCCGCTAGCGAAACACAAAAAAAATTTCACCGGGTTGCTTACCAAAAGCGCAGGGATATTCAGCTGGTCTGACTTGCCAATGATCTCTAGTGCAGCCAACCCACAGTAGGTGTACCCACCGTGCGCTTCGACCCCAGGATGGCTAGCAATGCCACCTTCATACGTCTGACAGCTAACAATGTATTCGGCCACGTTTTCACACAGCTCTTCGGTCAGCAGGTTGGTGAGAGCTGCCACCACCATAACGCAGTACGAGCCACGAACGTCAATCTCACCGCCGTTGTGGGCGGTAAACGAGCCATCCGGCTGCTTCATGCGCATCAGGAATTTGTACAGCTGATCACTGCCAAATGGTCATACGTATATATAGAAGTCACCCCCTCCAGCAAATACCTGCATATGCCCAGAGTGAAATGGGTGAGAAAATCGTGTGCTAGACATTTCCTAAATTATACTAGTTTAACGAATCTTTTTGCTCACAAAGACCCGATTCCTCTGCCTCGATATATCCAGTGCACTTGTACATACCGGTTAATGGAGTCGTACGCTTCGGGGGTACCAATAACCGTCAAGGCCAGCACAGCCGCGTAGGTAGCAGCCAAGTGAGCCAATTGATCCGGCCCACCATAGCCACCGTCTGGCCGTTGCCACGCTGAAAGGGTACTAATGGTTCGAGCCTGGGTATTGTCGGCAATCTCTGCGCCCAAAATGTCCAGCGAAGTCAGCGTCCAGTAGCTAAACCACGGGCGTCCCGCGTCGAGACCCTGCATAGCTCCACTGACACCGTCTAAGATCTTGTTGAGGTAATGCACATGGCCGCTGCGGTTTAGTGTCAGGTTGGCCGTCGTACGCAGTCCTTTCTTGGCCGTCACGTCTTGGGAGGCATCAACGGTGTCCAACTCGTCAGCCAGTGTGTGAACAAAGTGGCGGGCAATGTCTTCCTCCACTTGGCGCTGACTCTGGGACGTAGGCGTCGGGTAGCCGTCGTCGGTAGTAAAGGCCGGAAGCATCATGGCGGTTCTGGTCGAGCGGATGGTCGACTGGAGCCACGCTATCGTAGCAAGCGTGACGAGACAAGAAATGAAAGCAAAGCGCAATGACGCTAGCAGAGCAATACAGAGCACCAGCCGGGTTATGGAATGCGAGTTTCTAAAGTAACGAGCCAAGCAAGGCCTGGTGCACCACTGGCTTGTAGATGGGTAGTAGGTCAGTGTAGTCAAGCAGAGCAAACAAGGAGCGTGGTCCGTGTCTCAGGGCCCATGTTCCCCATGAAGATATGCCCTTTGAACGTATCTAGTCGTGCCCACTCTTAGACCCTGTCGGGAAAAATAAACGAAGCCGCTCAACCCTGTCACCAGAAATAAGGTTTGATGCCCGCTTGTACCAGCATGTTCCACGCCTGGCAGTGCGCGGGACTCACGGACGTCCAATACGCTGCTGATCCTGACAAAGCTGGTCTGGGGCTGGGCATGGAAACGAGCTGCTGTGGACCACTTGGCCATAAAAGTCGTTATTGCGGTCCCCGTGCGCACTGGCACTTTACCTTTGTTGCGCCTGCATACTGCTCGAGCGCTTGCAAAGTTCCCATGGACTGCCACTTTAACTGAACCCAAGCACAGTTGCCGCTGTGCGCTGTTGCCATAACCTCAGCGTGCAGCCCAGCTAGGTTGGGGAGAGTGGGGACAATCTACCACCTCACCGGACTGGACGGTCCTCACCACCATTGCGGTATTTCACCCTTGCTCACACTTGGTGTGGAAACATCCACTCGTGCACATCCAACCTACTTGTTTTTCGGCACCGTAAAAACACGGTTTCTTGGTGACAATGCTCACTAGAGCAGGTTAAGTATGGGGATGTCGTTGTGGCGGCAAGTTACCACCAGCTCACCAAGATCGCACACGTACTATCGCCAAAATCCATGTGCAGAGCACCACCTGAGGACCTTGGAATGGCAACCGTCGCCCAAAGGCATCGCCAATTACCCCTAGACAAAGGCCCTGTCTAAGCAGGTTGTACGCTTGCCCTTTTTGTCAACAAACAAGCATTTACCGCCCGCCACTGGGCGCAGGTCCAACGTTGGAGAGAAAAAAAAGCACAGCATGGCCATTGGCGGCGAAGTGTAAAAGGACCCATCATCCCCTGGTCCTTGAAAGTCGCACAACCCAAGGCATCCTTGCTCCAGGGTCCAGTTCCTAGTGGATGTCCTCGAGGTCGCTCCCTTTAACAGAGGATGGCTTGTCTTGAGCCAGTGAGCCAGAGGCCCCAAACAGCCACAAAGCAGACAGTGCTTACCAATAGAAAGCGCTTTTAGCGACAATGGCACCGTCATACCCAGAGCAATGGGCGCTAAAGTAGAATAGGCTGTAGCACCCACTGTTCTCTAGCACTTTAGGTCAGCAGCGGTCAACAAATAATGCGCTATTTTTACTGCAGCTTTTATGGCCCATCGCTGACTTGGTCACCAGCAGCACCGCGCTGGCTATATCCACTAATAGGGTGGATGGCCTTGCTCTCCCAATTTCACTCTACCATGACCGTCGGCACACCCGTCCGCCTTGGGACTAGCATCTTTGTGGCCATGGCGGTTTCTACGGCCAGAGCAGTGGGACGAGCATCTGTTTGCTCTAGGCCAAGTGGCATGCTGTCGAGGCTTGAGGTGCGCTTTGGTCCTCAACGTTTGTCGCACCTTATGACCCATGCGCTGACCACTTGCTGTGGTACAGCCAGATAGGTGGTCGACCAAGTGGCCTTGTCGTCGTCTCCATGGAGCACCTGTTTCGATGCATGCAGGGCCTCCTACGGAGACTAACAGCGTACTCCGAAAGAGAGAGAGAAGTGGCGGGAGGCTTTTGTGTTACCTCGACACCTGCCCATTTTTCTTTGCTTTAGGGCTTTTGCGGTAGTATTGCTTGTGGTTGGCAACGGACCATAGCCGAGCAGCTGCCGGCTGCCTGTGATGGCGATGGTGAACCCATGCTCGTCGACAGAGCAAAGGGTTGCGAGAGACAGCGGTGGCGAGGTGTTGGAGCGCGGCTAACCCCAAACACTCAAGGCTCATTGGTAGGCGAAACATGGAAAGCCATATTGGTGGCACTTAGTGCAACCACCTCCCCTAGCTGTGACCACCATAGTATTCAATGGACCACTTATCGAAGAGCACATGGCCACATACAGGCCAAAAGGACACTTTTCGTTGCTGTGGGATGGCATAAGGTGTCACCCTCTGCTGGGCCTGCAAACCATAGATGGATGGCGTCTATAAAAGGCCCCGCATTGGACTACGGCACAACGGTAAGCGTCTTCATCAATACCAACTTCTGCCCGCTATTATCGCTACTTGTTCCCAGTACGCCATCGTGTGTTGAACTCTTCGCGCCAAATACTATCGTTGAACCGAGGTGATTGCTTTTCTCTGCCTCAGCCATCGCACATTTTTACCGACGGGCGGTGTTACTTGTAGGCTATAAGGCCTTTACCAAAATTTTTCTTGTAAGACCGTTGCGTTAATTTTTGAACAAAGCAAAGAAAATGGCTGGTTCCATTTCGCGTATGTTGGCTCTTGGGCTCCTGGTGAGCCTGGTGCAGGGGCGATTAGAGAGCGCAAAGCGCGACCACGTCCTTGCAAACGACTTCGCGCCTTTGGAACAGGGTGCTTCGAAGTTACCTCTGGAGTTTAGTCCCCTGATTTCCTCAGAGTTGCCCGAGGCCTTTGCGGACGACGAGGAGCTTACCATGCGGATGGAGGAGGCGTATGTTACGGACTGCATCAGCGGTCACTGCTCTACACCCAGCAGCGGAGTACTGGCCATTCCGCTGGAATCCATCCCTTCCAAGGCCCGGGAGCTCATCAAGCCTTATCTTACTGACCCGCAGGGTCTCGAAGCCACACCGCTAAAGGAAGCGGTGGTCGATGGCTGCACCCGAGACCTTTGCGTCCAGTCACCAGAAAAGGTGCTCGTCTTGCCCATGACGCAGCTTCCGCCTGAGGTCTTGGTCCAGTTCCTGACCTTGGTTAACCAAAGGCCCAAGGTCCCCTCGAAGCACTCCATGCTGGACGAGGAGGACTGGCCAGCGCTTCCGGGCGATCTCGATGGTGAGGAAGGTTTTATCGACTCGCCTCAGAGATCGGTAAGCCATGCGACGCTGCCGCCTATTGCACCGCCCAAGCTCGAGCAAGGCGACAAGGTTTCGACTGAGCCTCCGCAACACGACATCAATGATACCGCGATGGCTTCGCTTCCTCCTTTGGTTCCTGAGAATCCGCAGACGATTGAATTGGATGCTTCCAAGGTCAACCCGCCCCAGCCTGTGCACATGGAAGCGCCGCCAACGGCTACCACCCAGAACGAAGGTGGACGTAGCGGCGAGGGAACCTACTATTTCCCCGAAGGAGGATATGGTGCGTGTGGGACGACACTTACCAATAACGATGCCGTGGTGGCCATGAGCTTTGGTGACTTTGGGGGCGATGCCAATCCCAACAACTCCCCAATGTGTGGGCGTGAGGTGGAGATTACAACCGGCAAGGGCGTGGTCCGGGCCAAGGTGGCGGACAAGTGTGAAGCCTGTAAGCCCGACGACTTGGATATGACTCCTTCGGTGTTTGAACAGGTCGCTGATATGGCGGCCGGTCGCGTGCCCATTGCGTGGAAGTTCGTCGACCCACCTTCAAGCCAAGGAACCGCTGCAGCGTAATACCAGCGACTGACCCCATAGTACGCCCAGGGCAATGACCTGTTGTTCGGTAGCGCCAATAAATACCCCTTGGTGGTCACTATATTGCTTCAAGCCTGGTGGCTTTGGTACTATTACTGCTCCAATCCTCCCGGGCTGATGGGTGTAGTTATTGATGTTTTGTTCCCACCGTGGCTGAGCTAACAATCAGCAGCTGCGTCACACGCATGAACTGATACTGACCCGAAGTGCACCGCTTGCGCCCAGCCATGGCGCTTGCGTTCATTTCAGACCAGACCAGGGCTGAAATAAAATGAAGTGAAAGCTGTTTAGCTCAGAATAGCCGCGCTGCGTACACCATTTAACCTTGCAAATTTGCACCCTTCCGCACCCTTCAGCGTCAAACCACATAACAAGGGCCCGTTTGCCACCCATGGAGGTAAGAGGCAGCAGCGGTTCACCCACTGCACCCTTTGGTCCACGCTGCGCGACTTATAGGAACGGGTGTGTTAGCCCAGACATCTGTCCGAGGCCAGCGGCTGCTCGCACTCACATGCTTTTACCTAATATTGCCCTGCTGTATACCGCATTCACCACACCTGGCACTTGGTTCGAGACACAGAACTACTCGCGCCTTCCGCAGGCCTGTCAGCGCCTTCTTCAGGCTAAACGTCAGAGCGGGTTGAGGTATAGCACTTTTGTCAGGGCTATTCAACCCATGGTGTATTAGTCTGTAGCCGCGCACGCCAGTATATAAGCACTTCCTGTAGGCTTTGCCCACCAATCTCTTCAACGTGTGATAGAGCCAACGGTGGCTTGCTAATCCTGCTTATTGCTGTTGCGTGTATATGGGGGTTTGGGGAGAACTCAGCTTCCGAGACATTGGACAGCATCTTGGCCGTGACGAAGTATGGGTTGCAGCCCTGTTTTATGGCCAGGTAAGCCGCCTTTGTGATCAAAAACGCCAAATGTCAAGCCCGCAGTGTTGTGCTGGTCATATTTTACTTTTGAGGCATATATTAGACTATTTACATGTACAAAGAGCGATGGATTTTATGCGGGTTACCACTGGGCGCTTGGTTAGGCCAACCCAATGACATCCGATCTAGAAAGACTTTGCCGGCTGCTGCAACTTTCAACTGAAGCACTTCGCAACGACTTTATGAGCCAGGACCTGATGCGCCGAGGATCGTAAGTATAGCACTCGTTTGCCTAGCCGAATTGTATTGTCATTTTATCTCAAATGACCACCAAGCAAGATTCAGCGCATTAGTGACCGACCAACCGCCAGCTGGTAGTTGGCAACCACTCACAAAATCCATAGTTTTGCGACTGGGACGGGTGTGGCCGTGGGACTTAGTCTTATTCAGTGGCCGACCAGCGATCCAGCGCTCAGACCACTGGCCGAAGTGATTCAGGTACGATACTATTTTGTGTACTTCCCATCCGCAACTATTGATTGCCTGGCGGTATCACTCGCGATATATTGAGAGTGAACGCCATAGATAGCGTTAACCATCTGCCAAAGTTTTACAGCTGAGCTGGGGCTGTCTTTTTTTAGATTTATGGGATACCGATAAAAGCGGTGATTCAAGAAAAGGTGAGCTGCTATTGCACAAGCACTATTAGAACCGGATGCATAGCTTCCTGCGCTTGAGAAAGATACTTGCCTATTTTTTGTGATAGGTAAATGGGCGTTTATGCGGCCCGGTTCAAAAGAATAGGGTTGCCAGATTTCTTAAAACTAAGCAGCAACAAACGGTGTCCGCTTACGGAATGGATGGCTACTTCGTGGTAGTTTGGCGACGGAATTTTGAACAGCGCTGATGTAAAAATTAAAGTCGAAACGGTAGGTAGACAAAGCAACTTAAACAGCGTTCGCCATTAATAGTGCCATCAAAGGCGACTACCAGCTGCTGACTGGCAAAGGAATTTTACCCTGTCATTCATGCAATAGTTGATCCTGGCTTCAACTATGACAATTATTTACATGTGACTGGATGGTAACCATGCCAACGCCTAGGCCTCACCTAGCGCCTCGACGGCATCGATGCCCAAGGACCGTGTTCGCATAGTTATCGACAGCGAATTTTTGCCGTATAAATCATGGTAGACTTCTATCACATTCACGCTGCCCTCTTTTTTGCATAGCGAACGCCCCATCCTTTGTTTGGTTCGCCGCACATGGATGGTTGGTCTATGTAGATATGTTGAAGCCCTATTTAGTTTACGCCGTTAGCTTCCTTTGGCTCAATAAAGGAATATGTCTGCGGTCTAAAAAAATTCATATCTTGAAGCTGTACCGATGGCCAGTACGCTAAAATCGGGTATTTATTTTGAGCACGTGGTTGTCTAGGACTATGCACCGATATTTACAGTGGGTTGCAAATTGAATGACATGCAAGGTGCACTAGGCTACGGTTGCATACGAAAAACAATAAATAAATTTGTAGAGATTTTGAAATGAAGGCAGCCAAATTCCATAATGATGATGATGTACCCTACTAGCCGGCAAACGACCATGTAATGGGCACGCGGCCTTCAGCTTGGTCAGCAATCTTGTCAAAGACCCCCGGGCTCATATCGACATCACCGTGCTTACAAGGCGGGCACTTGTCCACAATAGTGGCTTCGGCTTCGCCCTTGGGACCTTTGATGCGAACCTTCTTGCCGCACATGGGGCTATTGTTAGGGTTGGCCGATTCACCGTATTGGGGTGCGTTCAGGGCAACGACCATGTCCGAATCCGAGTGTTGTTCACCGCAGGAGCCCAGCCCCACCGAAGGGCTATAGTAGGTGCCGTCGCCTTGGAATTCTTCGCCGCCACCACCACCGCTATCATCGCTGCTACCGGTTGCCTCTGCATTTCGTTGGCCCGAGACAGTCGTGGTGGCAGCCATGGTCGTGCTGGTTTCGTAGTGAGTGTTTGTCTTGGTGCTGCCAGGGAAGGCAGTCACGGCCGTAGCCGCCAAAGTGGCCAAGAGAACAACGGAGAATTTAAGCGACACCATGGTGATCGAAATAGAGATATGTGGCGACGGATGCGTCGAGGTCAATGCTCGTAGTGTGTGCGAATGCGATGTCGTAGGGTAGGAGAAGAAAGACAATCAGACTAACTAATCGTGAGGATGTTCTACTGATGTTTGGAAATTAGACCGATGCTCCCGAGGGGGGGGTATTTATATCGATTTGATCTTGTGCTAACTGGCCTAAAATTTAGGGTTGGCGATGGGCATACACCAAGTGGCCATAACGCCAAACGCATAATCATTCGGCTAGGAATCGTATGGCGGGCAGAGCAACCAAGCACAGTTAAGATTCGATGAGGATCTCTACTGCGCAAGACCGAAAATAGTGTCATTTCGTACCACGATTAATTGACATGCCCCAGTTGATTGCCGTGGGCGTCGAACACCAACCAATAAACCTTGTCGCAATCATGGCGACCGACGCCACAGCTTGTACGGCTGGTGCTAATAATCGGTAGCTTTGTGACCTGAACACATGACCAGGGAGACCTGGCTAACGCCACTTGGGCGGGTCGTCCCAGCCAATCATGGCTCGCGCCCTTGGCCAGTCACCGCCATTGCGCCCAGTCACCTGGACGAACCCGCCCGCAGGACGGCACCGCTGGGTCGGCCAGCGATTGGATGTTCCCGATCCTTGGGTGGCGGAATGGCGCAGGGCGTCCTACACCGACCTGGCCTGTGCAGTTAGAATTAAGGTACACGTGGGTTGTTATTGGCCCATACTTTAGCCACACTTGTCCGTTGGTAGCTACCATTTGAAGAAAACCTGGTTGCTGCGCAATATAAGCGACTAGCAGCCTTTTAGCCACGCCTACTCACACGCTTAACCACTTAAATTTAAGCGCCAAAGCACGCCCGGCGCGATGAACCGTGAAAAACTGCAAATAACTCCATGACCCAATGATAGCATCTCACATTGGATTTGTTCGGATTGGACTTCGTTTCATGCGGCACCGCGCCAAACCCGCGAAAAAGGCGTAGCTGTGGCGAAAACTTAAAGGACGTGTAGCCACTATGCCGAATGCATTTCACCGATGGCTGTACACTGTTGGTGGTGTTTCTTTTGTGAGTGTGGTTTGTGCTAGGGCGTCAATGGCGTTCCTATGGTGTCAAGCCGAGCAATAAACGCCAATAGTACACAGTCCAGCATTCATATTTGTCAGCCAGGGTTTGGCCTATTATTGACAACCCTTCGCCCCTCTGTCTGCCCTTGGGCTAACATGTGGCAACGTGAAAGCCCAACCCACCACTGCCAGTCGGGTATGGGTTGACAGCACCAATGTACTTTGGGCGGAGCATTGCCACATGCCACAACATGCAGTATGTTGGATTCTTGGGGCGCCCTAGAGAAGGCGTTACGGCAAGTACTAGGCTTGCCCACGCAGATTCTATCCTTTGGTATCGACGCATTCACAATGGCACTAGCTTAAGTGCCATTGGTCGCTCCTTATAGATCCAATGTGCAGTGTGCGCGCCCAAAAATGCCAAAGTGTTGCCAGTAGCTACACTCATTGGACCATCAGACATTGTTTTGGCATTTTTTAGTTCGAAGTGAGCCTTGGGCTCTGGTGATTGAATGCCTCTGGTATACGCTTGGCGTTCACGCCTGCCAATGGCTCCTTTGGATAATCAGCACAGAAAATAAGGTGCGAGCGTTCTAGATTAGCGATACATCGTGACGGCAATAAATGTCGCACCTCTCACTTTTTCTGTCATACAATAAACTGCCCTGGCACTAAACAACTAGGGCGCTAACTTGGTGGCTAACGTACAGTGTCGATACAGCCATGCCTGGCTACCTACCTAGGTAAGCACCTTTTGGCTACGGGAAATGAATGAAACTGCATCAGTATCCTGGCCCTGGTGACTGACTCTCTACATTACCGACAGGCAACGCATGATGTTGGCTATGGAATAGGGGTAACGTTGCTAACCACCAACGGGTCAGAATTCAACTAAAGGCTGACGCCAGCAGCCGTATGTCATATTCCAACCGACATGCCATCCAGCCTTTGCAGAAAACTTAAACAATGGACTGACACAACATTTGGCAGTTCCTCTCTCCCTTTTCAAAATATCTTTTTGATGGCGCCGACACTACCCAACCCCATGCATGGCGTTTGCCGACTTGCCTAGTTTGGCTGCCACTGATTGTGCTTACGTGGGCAGTGTGCATTTTTTGACCACATGGCATGAAATATCACAGACACAGGCATGAGTAGGCCCTACCATCTGCGACAGGTGCAGCAGGGTCTAGTGGGGCCGCTTGCCACAGTGGCAGCGCTCAAGGCGTTCAGCTGATTGCTAATAGATACGGTAAAACCACCCCAGCTGCAGCGGGTGTGCAGTAAGGTGTGTGTTCGAATGGCTTTGGCTGCCAGGAGGGCTACACAACCTGGGGTGTTTCATCGGAACTAATGAAAGCATATTTCAGAGCTCTCTAGCTGGCCAGACCGACCATCAGCAGTTTTTCAGGTATCAACATCCTGTACTTTTCTGCTTGGGCAACCGACAAACAGCAGAGCCAGGGTGTTATGACCATGATGCCATGCCACGGTCCAGCAATTGGCTAGTTGGTTAAAAAAACTAAAAGAGAAAGAGAGCGCGCTATGGGCCAGAGCCCAACAAAGCTGGTAAAGTAGGGGTGGGAATCATGCGTAATGTCCTACGCCAGGGCTATTCACGCCTTTCTATTGGCGTGCACTCACATGAACCTGTCCCACCACTCCCATCGCAGATCCAGCAATGAGCGCATCATGTACCGCGAGCATTTACCACAGCCTCTCCTCCTCCGCGTTTCATCCATGGACACATCCACCAGAAGAAGTGCACCACCTCTACCGATAATCGAATGGGAAAGCGTGAAGCTCTCCGCGTTCAATGGATCGGATGCCTCCATCAGCCCGGCTCTATCAACGCCGCGCTGTCATGGTGCTAGCAGAAAAAAAAGAATTGAGAAGCGTGACGCCAGGTCAACGGGTTTTTGTAAAAGCAACCGTGAATCTAATGGAACCACTCGCACCGCATGGTGTGCACGCAAAGCGAAGACCACCCTGGGTCAATCAGACGCCCCAAAAAAACCAAAAGTGATAAAAACATTCATCATCTTTGGCCAGGACTATTGCGCCTATTCTTGACCAACAACTGCCCTGCCACGACGAAAACCAGTTCCGCTAGAGCCCTGCCTCGCCCTGGTGATGTGGGCCAAGTTTGGCTGTCTGCCCAGCTGAGCATGCACCATGTGGGAAAGTGGGTGCGCGAGACCAGCAGTGAGTTTTTGTCTAGACCGGTGTGCCAGAGGACCTGTCCATGCTGGGCATACTTGACGACGTTGCTGACCTGTATGTGCAGACTCCATGTGAGAACAGGAAAGTGCAGCGTTGACTAGCAAAAGGTGCTTGCACTACCCTCATCCCATATCACCCCAAAAGGCGAGCGCTACCCACGCACAAAGAGCTGCTCAGGTGCCATTGTGCCCCATAGGCGCAGCACTTTGGCCATACCGGCTTGACCGCGTGATGTGGGCCAGCAGGCGTTGCTACCCAGCCCTTCTCCTCAGACACCCTGCCAACAGCCCTATCCGCCAACCGCGGAACCTGCTCAACGCCGACTAGTCAAATAGTAATAGCAAAAGAGGTCCGGCTTTACGATTGGGAAGCAAGGAACCAAACAAAAAAGGGAGATGCGCGACCTTAGCCAGTGTACTGACACCGGCCGTTGGTTTGGGTTACACGGCATCCTTCCGTCGGACCTTTGGCTAGCATCGCTTCTGCCACCTGGTGACAGCGATGGCGCAAGGTAATAGCTCCTTCGCTTTTCTCCAAAGGGAGCGCTGGCAATCATCAGGTCAACCCACCCTTCTACAGACCCAAGTGGCGAAGGCCACGCCAACGAAACTGGCCATTGACGCCACCCAGGGCTTCCTATCTCTGCTTCCGCCCTTCATTCCTTCCCAATCGATCCATGAAATTGGCAAATCCGCCTTAAACCCCATGCCAGCTTGCAAACAAGTTGACCGTGCCCTCTTAATGTTGGGGTATTATCTTTCCCTTCTCCGTTCTGCTGCGCCGTCAGACCAAATACACGAACGACGATAAGTATTGGGATGTGTGGGGAAGGCTAGATGAACCAGAAGAAGGTAAAGAAGAAAAAAGAGGAAACCCTCTTGACATGGCAGGTCTCGTTCCATTCTTCCTCGCCCTCGCTTCGGTGCCATTGTGACCAAAGAGTTCACCACCATGCTTGCTGGTGGAGCGGTGGGCAATGGCGCGCAGAGTCGGGCTTTTTAGGCTGCCGATATATTTACGCAGGTAAGCGGCAGGGTTGCTTGCCTCAACGGCTAGGGGCCCCTCGGGAATGAGGCCACCAAAGGAAGGAGGTGCAAATGCTCAGCACATCGCAGCAACGCAACATACATTAAACGTGAATGGCCGCCGCCTGCGCAATGACCTCACTCTCCGTAAGCGGTCAGTTCCAATGCAGCCCAACCTTCCCAGCGTTCATGACCAGCACCAACGGCCATTGGTTGGTGCAACCTGCTTATGGTTTACTGTCTCTACCTGAGCGGCGCTCACCCCGCCGTTCTTTTCCATTTATTCCCTGTGGCTGTGCGGTGGGCCTTTATCCCCGCCCTGTTCCTCCTTGTCCTCCCTGCCTTTCTTGTTGTTCTGAGGCGCATTTTGGTTCTATTGCTGGTGAGTGCCCAGCGTTGGGCCCCATACGTGGCTGCACCTGCGGATTTCTGGTTGCCTCATGACCTGAATAAAAAAAGCGATCCCTCACACCCCCTTTTTTCGTTTCTGTTTTCTTCTTCTCTTGATGTTTTGTCCATCAACACTTGACCATTGGGCAGCAACGGGTATAAATACTGCCCCACGCCGGCCCTCGGTCACAGCTCGGTCCAGAACTGTCACCGGCCTGCTCTGGCGCACCCCTACTCTTTTCTTGCCCCACAGCGCTTGTCTCAAACCATTGCTCTGCTCATCTTTGTTTGCTTCGCTACTAGTCAATTTGCGGTCTCATCTCTACCCATACGGTGTCTCCAGGTCTCGCTGTCCTATCGCTCAGACGTGCGCACTGCTTCGCACCCTTTTCGCCGCACCTACGTGTACTGGCAGCCACTGTCGTTGCCGTCCTGCCCCTTTTTTGTCACTGTATGGTACCCTATCGCTATCGCACCGCGATTAATTGATTGGATCGTTCAGGGTCTGCACCCACAGTGACGCATTGCATCATCGCCGTCCCCGCGCCATCGCTTGGCCTCAGACGCCGGTCAACCATAACAGACCATACACAGCATTAGGTAGCGAAATACCCATAGGATTGCCTGCCGGTCACCAAAGTTGCTCTCACTTCTTTTGGTTTTACAGGAGTTTCTTTTGTTCTTTCGTACCCAGAATCATCCAGCTTGTGGATTATCCAGTTCGTTGGTCCGACCAAGTGGTTGATCCGCTTGACCTCCAACACTTTTGTAACGTGGTATCCCTTGGACTTCCGTGCATGCACGTTGGCCTGTCAGTTGCCTTTTTTCACTGTACTATTATTTCATTGCCATCACCACGGTAGCCAACCTGCGCGGCAGATCCAACGTGACCATGGAT
>JANBQA010000437.1:0-15082 GCA_027576955.1 Dimargaris xerosporica
GACCACCACGCTTGCCTTTCCTCCTCCTAAGAGACTAGCCCTGGTTACGCGTGATCAAAAACAAGGGAATGAATACAGTCAAAAATAGAAAGCAGTCTGAGGCAATTTCTGAGTGACTGTTACCAATCAATCACATTAGAAAAAAATTAAGCTTGGAAAATTATGAGTGAGAGAGAGAGAGAGAGAAAGAGGGAAGATATTGGCGCTCCTCATTCATGCCATCGTCATCGTTGCAGTGGATCACAAATGGCCTTAGACGGACAAACGGGGCGGCCTAAATACAATAGCGGCGTATTAGTTGGAGGCCATCCGATACATGCCAACGGGTCGGTGGTCATTGGCCTTGGGAGGATTCGTTACATAGGGTGAGGCAGCAAAGAACGGGTTGGTGGGCCCATTCCCTCCACTTGTTGCTGCCATAAAGGGATGTGTGGTGCTATTAAGCGGTGTGGCCTGAGGTGTCAGGGCGAAAGCCTGTGAAGGGGTCGGTGTAAAGGGGTTTGAAGAAGGGGCACCGCCGGTACTGCCCCCTGTCAGCGACGAATACAGCGGCGATGCCACCGCCGTGGATTGGGAGAGCCCTTCCCACGGATAAAGCTGCGCCTGGGCTCGAGTGGTTGCTGGTTGAGCGCAAAACACCGATGTAACGGGGGAAACACCCGTTGGTTGGCCTAGCATCGGGCTAGGTGACGATGGAGTCGGAAGCGTTGTTTTGCCCAGAGGCAGCGGAGCAGGCGTTATTGAAGAGTACGACACAGCGGACGCGGGCTGGTGTGTCGGCGGCCCACAAGTACTCGGCCAGTTAGCGGGTGACTTGGCAAAGGGGTTGAGCGAGGCAAATGGGTCGGGGTCGGTCACAGTTCGCCTGGGTTTAGGAGCGTCTGTCAACACCGTCGGGCTAAATGAGCTACTGATAGACGACGCAGGACCCTGCGGTGGATTACCCAAGAAAAGGGGCCCAGCCGAGCCAGACTGCGACATTTGCATGGGCACCTGCTGGCGGGTGGCCAAGCTAAGCCAAGGATCCGGCTGCGGTTGGTGGAAGGGCTCGATGGGTGTTGGCTGCAGTGGTGGAGGTGGAGGTGAGCGTGCTGCCGAAAATCCTAGACTAGCAAATGGGTTGGCAGGATCAGTGCGGCTCTGCGACAACTGGACCGGCAGGCCTTTGTTGGCAACGCCAAGGCTGGGCCCAGCAGTCAGGGCCATGCCAACCGATTGAACGGATCGCTGCGCGGGCTTGGTCACTGGGGTAAATGGTCTGGGGGTAGCCATGGACGGAACTAAGGGTGGTGGCAGGGCTTGATGAGGAGGAAGAGGCGCTGACGAGACTGGCCTAGACGATACCACAGTGGCCCTAGCTGCCGGGGACGGTGCCACGGTTAGAATGTCGGTCGGAGCACCACCATTGTTCAAATTACCTGCCAAGTCATCCAGGTAGTCACAGGTCAAACGTAACAAACGGCCAAAAAAGGTTAGAGCTCGGCAGTCTGGCACAGAAAAAGGATATGGGCATCCAAACACGATCTGGGCAACCAGCAACCTGCGTTAATAAACGGTAGACATAGACAAGGCGGCTGCAAGTAGAGTTGGGCATACCTGGGCTTGTGTGGCCACGGGCCATAAAGAATGGGTTGTATGGCGCTGCGACGGGGTGAGCAGAAACCGTGGGGACGGGAGGGTTCGGCTGGGCAGGAGCATTGGGCGCAGTGCGTTGCTGATCCCAGGTTACCATGCGCTGGTCCTTGAGCATCGGCATACTGCGCACTTTGTGCAGTGAGGGCTGCTTGGCCAGGCTCTGCACCTGCGATGGAGGAGGCCCGTTGTGCAAAGGAGGTGCCTGGGCAGTTGGGAGGCGTGAATCGCTCGAGTTGAAGATCCCCGAGTCACCAGAGGCGCGGCTCTCGGATTGCCGCACCGACGAAGAGTGGGATGATGGCGGTTTCAGTCTACGCGGGGACTGAGGGTTTGGGCCAGAATTCTAATGATCCACACCAAAACCCACCAAGGCACAGGCGTACATTTTGCTTAAGCAATGGAAGGCCAACGTGTGAAAGCACTGTTCGCTGGCTCAGGCTCCAACGGCCTGGCCTCTCCGCCGCTCCTTAGCCCAGTGGCTAGCGTAAACCTCGGGACTCGAGACTCAAGCGATCTAGGCAGCAAGCGCATGGTGCACTTGTATCATTACCTTTATAGACTCGGTCGATGAGTTTGCGGTCAACGATTTTAACAAGGATTCATCGACCCAACGGCGGCGCACGTATTTTTGGCGAATAAACTCCTTGATCAGATCCAAGTTGCCGTTCTCGGGCAGTGGGTAATCCCGAGCCGTCCATTTGGCCAACCAAATGCGGGTAGCTTTCTGTTTTGGGCAGCCAGCGTGGAAAGCACATAAATATACAGCTAGCCGTCAGTGATCCAAGCTGCTATCTAGCCAATACCACCGGTATAACCACCACCAGCGTACCATAGGCCCAACAGCGGTGGCCATCCGGTATCCAAGTCATCCCAGGGCCCCATGGCACCCTGATCATGCGCCTCGTGCATCACGATTCATGGCCACGCGGTATCTTTTGCCGCATCATTCAGGCATACGTACCGCATTGCCGCCATCTACCAGGGCCTTGACTTCGGCTGCCGTGAAGATGGACGCCGATATCGATTTGACACGATGGTTCAGCTCACGGCTGTATCAGGCCAAATGCATATACAAAGGGACAAGACACAGCCATTTCCGGCAATAGCGCCCAAGCAGGCCGACACAATCACTAATGATTAGCTTCATGCCCCTTGTTAGCAAGATAAAAAACCACTCACCTGGCAGGGCCAAGGTGGCAAGGAGAGCTATAACAGCGCAAAGGCATATCGGACCCGAGACTACGAAATAGTCCATAGAGTCACTTGACAAAGAGAGAAACAAAGCACTTACTGCAGCCCCGAACACCGTTCACAGATGAAGGTGTGGTTAAGCAGGTTGGCATAGGATGGAAGCTATCCGATATATACCAGCGGACACAGGCAGATGCAGCTAGTACAGTCGCGACAGTGGGGATGAGTGGTGAGTCCTGCAAGTTATACCCAGCTACAAGGCATGGCGTTTGGTCCTCTGGTAGCTGTGCAGATAACCAATGGGGGTAGAGGCACTAAAGAAAAGAGCCTGGAAAGGGTTTGTAAACGTGTGCTGTCAAGAGCTTACCGTTGACCCGCAGTCAAAACAGTAGCGGTTTTCGTGCAGTTTCATCAAATCCCGTAGGATCCTATTGCAAGCCGACCCAGGCAAAGGACCCCACCTCGAGAGTTAGCTTTACCGCCCCGCAACAAGCCCACGCCCTGGCAGATTCTACAACGGCCCAGCTGGAAGGGGGGGGGCAAGACCCAACGCCACCACCAAAATATCAGGGGCCTGTGGCCGGCCTGAAGTCCGCCCGGGCCCAACACCAAGGAGTGCGTTTTGAAGCCGAGCGCCGTTACTACTTACCGGGTGTGCTTGTCCGCAAGTTTGCGGGACATGGTGGCTACGGACGCAATGTACAGCGGTGGGCAGTTCAGCAAATACAGCAGAGGCAACCAGATTAGCAGCCGTCGGTAGGAAACAACGTATCCGTGTTTGCACAGCTCTAGCGCACAGGGGTGCCCGGCCGCGACAACGTCCCCACGCGCGCGATGCAAGTGAATGAGGTATGGAAAAGAGCAAAAAGGTTTAGTTGCAACAAGGCAATCAATGGACGCAAGAGGGTACCACGGCGCCAGCTGGTGGGGAGTCAACAGGATGGTTGGTTACGGTGCACCAGCGCCCGCGAGCAAAAGAAGGCGTTTGCGAGGCGAGAAAAGCAAGGAACAGCGTCACCAGCAGCGGGTTGCTGACCTTGGCGAAGGAGTCTTTGACCAGCACAGCCAATCGGCAAAGCCAGTGGGGGAATCCAGACTTTCAGGTCCACAGCAGTGGGAGCGGAAAATCTACGCTGACTCCCAAGCGGCCATAGCACCCACTTGCGGCTGCAAGCCATGCGCAGGCGTTGGCCTGCCCACCGCCCCCGCGTCACCCTTGCACCGTTCGCCCATAACGCCTACGGTCTGCCTGGCACGCGATGGCTGTGTGGCCCACCTGTACCACCCCGCCAACCAGGGCCGTCACACACTGCGCCAACAGCGTGTTCAAGTGCAATACCAGCTGCTGCCCCAGGTCACTCCGATGCAGGAGCGGTGCAAGTCAGTGTTGCATTTGCCCATCCCGACCAGTCGCCGACCACGTGGTGAACTCATCCCAGTGGGTGCGCAACCACACCTCGCCTGCCGACTGAGCTATAACAGCTAGAACGCATGGAATAAGAGGCCAAGATCTTGGGCATACCGGTTTTTTATTTCCATCAAACGTGTATGCTTTGCATTAGCCACAATGATTCTGCCACGAGTATTCTTTGATATCGATTTGGACGGCACTCGGCTGGGCCGGGTCATCTTTGAGCTATTTGCCGACCAAGTCCCGCAGACGGCCGAAAACTTTCGGTGTCTCTGCACCGGCGAGCGCGGCATTGGCGAAACCAGCAAGCTCCCATTGCATTACAAAGGCTCGATTTTCCATCGCGTGATAAAGGGGTTTATGATCCAGGGCGGTGACTTTGTGCGGCGCAACGGTAGCGGTGGCGAGAGCATCTATGGATCCACCTTTGCAGACGAGAGCCTTCGCCTAAAACATGACACCCATGGCCTCTTGTCCATGGCCAACCGCGGGCCCAACACCAACAGTTCGCAGTTCTTCATCACTATGCGGCCCACGCCCCACTTGGACAACAAGCATGTCGTGTTCGGTCGCGTGATTCATGGCTACGACATCATCGAACGGCTTGAAACCGTTGCGGTGGACGACAAGGACCGACCCACTGGCATCGTGATGATAGCTCACTGCGGTGAACTCGAATTACGGTTGCCACCCAATGCCGTTTTGCCAGCCCATACCTCCAAGTCTCAGCGGGGCCGTACAGCATCCAGCCCTTCATCGTCAGAAGACTCGGCTAGCGAACCTGATAGCACACGGTCATCGCGGCCACGCCGCCGCCGTCGCTCCCGGCGATCCCCTTCGCGCACCAGGTCATCACAAAAGTCGCGCATGCATAGGCATAGAAAGCGCACCCGTCGTCGTGACCCGTCTTCTTCGGAATCGTCGGTGACATCCCGCAGCAGTCGGTCATGCTCCCCGTCGCCCTCAGCCTATGGCCGACATTGCCGGTCGCGTCATTCTCGCATGTCACATCGCCACCGCCGGCGTCTATTCATGTCGCCAGCACCGAGTTCTGAAAGGAGTCATAGTGCTTCGCCAGAAAAGGGCCCTACACCCCTTGCTGCCACTCCAGCTCACACAGCCAACGCAGCAGACATGAACCAAAACCAGGACCGTCGCCACTCTGTGTCTCGCAACCTTGCAGCACCCTCGCGCGCTCAACCTCGCTCCCCACCGCGATTCAGCCGCACATCGGAAAGGCTTGGCGGATCAGCTTGGCGGTCGGATTGTTACCGACCCGCCTCTCGGTCTCCATCGCCACGGCGCAAGGTCAAGGGACGAGGCCGTGTCAAATATCGAGGGTAGCTGCCGCAGGATCAAAGAGCCTGTGCTAATGGCTGAGCTCGGCTCGTTCATACTCCCTGCTCGCTTTGACTTGGTGGTAGATGGGCGCCGGGAAACCAGGCCTGGGCCGTACCGCCAATGCTAACAGCAGCCACTGCGACCATGATGGTGGCAGTTGACGGCGCTGTAGAGCTTATGCTCAGGGCATTGCACGACAGTGTTTGTTATCCTCGGTAGGCTTACAGCCACCAGCCCTGGTCGAATGGACGGAAAATGCCCTTAGATTATGCGTTGAAGGTGAGAGTCATTGATGTGGCATTTGTACCCTCGAGGCAATTGACATGAGCTTTTGCCATGCATCTCTGCACCTTTTATTCATGTATATATAAAGTGGAATTACATGCGCTACATTACCCACCGCAAGGACCGTGCTTTCTGTAGGTAACAAAAACCTATACAGGGCAGCCCATTGACCGGTGCATCAGTGGCGATTTGGTGACAGTTGCCAGCAACACAACCCGAACAGGGAAGGTAGGATGTCAGCGACCAGTAGTATACGTCAATTTTCCAACAGGCGGGCAATTGGCGCTTGTTGAATCGCGCTCGCGGCAGCTTCATCCAGGAGCCATATCAGCTCACCATGAACTAGCTGAACTCTCTGTGCTGGCAATGGCTCCTTGTGGTCAAAGATGCGGTTCAAGGCATCCTGCTTATTGCTCCCCGTCACCACAAAAACCGCATGCCGAGCGTGATTCACCACGGGTAGCGTCAAGGTAATTCGGGTCGGTGGCGGTTTGGGCGAATCCTGCAAGTAGCTAACCCAGCGCTCTTTTTCTTCGAGGAGCGAATGGCCCGGGAACAACGAGCAAGTATGACCATCGGGTCCCATGCCAAGCAGGATAAGGTCAAACACGGGCACACGGACGGCATCCTTGTGGGCAAACACCTCCGTCAGCTGCTTTTCGTAGTCATTGGCCGCTTCTTCGGGGTTGTTGATCAGCGCTGGGTTAATGGTATAGACCTGGGTCCGGGGAACGGGCACATGGGCCAGCAGCTCGGTTTGGACCAAGCGGTGGTTGGACTCGGCATCGTCAAGGGCCACGCAGCGCTCGTCGGCGTAAAAGACGTGCCATTTGCTCCAGTGCAGTCCTTCGGGTTGCGCCAGCAGTCCCTGGGCCAAAGTGCGGGGCAGGGACCCACCAGATATAGCCACGGTGAACCGGTCGTGGCTCTGAAGGGCTTGGTCTTGGGCGCGCACCACCAGGTCGCGGAGCTGCCGAGCTAGCACGGCCGTGGAAGTGCACGCGTAGATGGTTCCAGGCATGGCGGGCCAAAGTTGAGCTAATAAAGTGAGAAAAAGGGATGGTAAGCGTGAAAAAACACCGAAATGAGGATCACGAATGGCCAAGCTTGAACCACGCCCCATTGGTGGAGGTCTTGAAACTACAAGGGTGGCACAGCATCGTCTGGGGAGTGTGAAACTCAGGGGAAAGGGAATCATTTTGAAGTAGACAAGTTGCATTTAAGATAAAAAAGCCCCCACAGTGCGCAATTATTCTTCCCACCAGGGGCGGCCTGGATGGGAAATGGTGGGTTGGCTGGAATTTGGACTGCGCTCCCAGGCTTTGGGAGATGGGCATCCGCCATCGCACCAACAGCGCCGTGGCATGATCAGGGCACTCAGCCTGCACGCAATGGCCATGGCTATCTAGTACCATCGCGATTACTGGTTTGTGAGCAGGATGATATGCCCATTCACCCATTGCATTCGCTCTCCAAGGGCTAACAGAGGGGGGGGGAGGAAGAAGGAGAGATGGGCCGATGCCACCGCTGGCGCTGCACATCACACCAAGTACAAGTCCTGCCAACGACCAACTGGGCCCAGACCCAAAAGTGGTTAGGGCCACTTTGCTTAGCCATTATACCTTGTCTCCTCTGTTGTGCTAACTGGCCACGTTCTGTCGGCACATACCACCTGCCCCACTGACCAACAGGGCCAACGCGCCTGTGTGCCGTGCAGACTCGCGCCATCGCTGTCTGGTAATTCATGCCACTGGGCGCTTCAGGATGGCATGGAATGGCCATGACCGATGAACTCGTGTTGTGAGCGCGACCTAAACGTTCGGCTGGACGCCCCATGATTGGTTTTCATTGACCAGAACACACTCGCTATTTCTCGTTTATTGACTTCAACGCTGCCTTGTCTGTCCACCCCCCTCCTCGCACTCCCCTAATTGGTCCCATTGGCCTAGTTAATGCCACATCACCACCTCCTATCCGCACTGCTTTAGACGTCTGAGGTTTTGCTGCCCCATCCATTTGGCAATCCACTGGATCTGGCCTACTAGCGTTTGTTCGTTTCGATACCCAAAGCAACGCCTTAAACTTCCTAGGCTGCTCTAGGCTCCATTGGTAGTACGCAGACTGATAGTCGCAATTTTAGTTCAGCTGAAGCCATCGCATCTGCTGTTACCACTGTCATCGGTCTTGGGACCGATCACCCGCCATGCCCTCGCCTGGATCCCCACCAAGAAGCCCTGGGTCCTCGGCCCTGGTCGCTCCCAGCCCCGACGTTCCAACCAGCAGCGCGTCCAACACTTCGGACCGGGCAGCGACGCAGTCTCCACCGGCCAAGGGCCCCGAGGCGCAGGCCAACGCCAAACGAATCCATGTCACCCTCCAGCGCAATAGCTGCACTATCGTCTCATACGCGGACTGGATGCCGCAGCAGCCGGGACCAGGTCGCCTGACCTCTGTTCCAGTGCCACCAAACGAGGATATCGAGCCTGCCGACGATTCCGACGCCTCGAATGCCGCAGCGGTGCCCATAGTCAAACCTAGCTTTGGGGACGACGCCTTTTTCGACCAGCTCTTGAAGAACTCGGCTCATTATGGCGACGACCTGGTCAATCCCAAGGTGGGTGCTTAATTTATATCTGCCCAAAGCAAACCCCAATTACCAGTCCCACCGCTTTCCAAGGAGCCCGTGTTAGAGCGCGGTGGATACTAACCTTGGCGTGTACAGGTTCTATTGCTACATATTGTCTGTCAAATGCTGGCTGCTGTTAGACGCACCGCCGGAAGCGGGCCAGGGTGCATGAGGACTACGACCTACATGACCCCTTTATCGATGATAGCGATATGCAAGATCGGGATGGCCACGCCAACCGGCTACGCGAAGAAGGCTTCTTTGTGTACTTTGGGCCCCTTGAATTCACATCAGATCAAGATGCTGCCGAATCGCCTGGTGATTCGGGAGCACGACCGCCCAAGAAGCGCAAAGTGCAGCGTAAGAAAGAGACAGACAAGGCTTCCACCGACGATAAGCCACCCGCGAGTGCCACCAAATCCCGGAAGAAAAAGCCCCCGACCGAGGCCAGTCCCGACGGGGCAGTCGGTGCCACGACGGCGAAAAAACCCCCCAAGCCTAAGGCCAAGGGTTACGACTCGGACTCGGGAGCCAAGGCTACCAGCCGTCGCAAGGCGCCTGCTGCGTCCAAGTCGTCCGAAACTGATGGCCCAGAGCCCGCAGATAAAGCCAAGCGGAAACCATCGGCGCCCTCGGCCAGTAAACGGCGCCCTAGCATCAGTCCGATCCCCGCTGCTGGGCCGTCCATGGTTACGTCCACAACTTCCACCACCTTGCCGGCCCCAGTTTCAGCCACCAACCCAGGCCATGAATCCGAGCCAGAGATGGATCGACAGACTATACGGCCATCTATCCGTAACTTGATTGATCATTATGAGGAAGATGGATCAGACTTTGCTCCGGCCAAGTACCATATCAGCCCCACAATGGCACGCATTGGCGGCTTGCCACCGTATTCAGATAAGCCAGCGCCACGCATGCTACCCGACGCCCCTTCGGCTGGTGCACTGGTGACTCGCAGTGCGGACAATACCCCATCGAAGCATTCGCAACCCATCGAGTCGTCGGTATTGCCAAAGACAACCCCGTCGTCGGTCGCCCCAATGCACCAACCTTCCTATGCGTCCCCGGTGATACCCGCCGAATCGTTACCAAACCCTACCCCGGCACAGCTGCTGGACCAACTCCGAGATGCGGCGCAAAAGGAGAGCTTTGCCAACCAACGTAAACTTCCTCCGTCGCTCAAACCAATCTTGATCCAACTGGCCATGGCCACCATGCGGGACTTAGGGGCGGACTTTGATAACATTGGACAGCTGGTGGCGGCCCATAACGCGCCGACCGCCGAGGCCGCTGATCGGGATAAAGATAAACCATCAGGCGACACATTTGCCCCGTCACCCCACACACCAAACTTGGCATACCAAGTGGTGACGCGTGATGGGCAGCTGCGCGAGTTGCTGACCCCAGAATTTTATGCCACATTGGCCCAAGTCATCCCTTATAACAAGGCTACCATCCGCAAGGTCATAGCAAGGCTCACGTTAAACGAGCGCGTCAAACTCAAACAACAGCAGGCGCAGCAGCTGTTTGGACGCCTGACCGAACTAATTGCGCCCGTCATTGCCAGGTTACGCCGGGAACAGGATAATTCGACGCCGCCGCCCATCCCAGGTACGCAGGCCTCGCCTGCTACCAAGGCGAGTGGGATCCACTATTTGCTCAACCACCCCGCAGCTTCTGAGGGTGCCACTCGGCCCAGCGTTGATGACAGCACGCCATCCAGTGTTCCTGCGACAAATGCCGCCTCGGATCCCAACCCACCCATCAAGCCAGAGAGTGACGGCCGTAGCACGACACCGGTGGGGTTAGATTCGAATGGAAAACTCAAAGGTAAGAATGGCGGCGCTGCGTTGCCTATTTGTCATGTCTATGCGTTAAGCCCATCATGACGATTATCCCAGATCCATCCGGGCCCATGAGTGGACATCTGCCATTAGTCAAGGACTCTCGATACTGAAGTCCCTTTTTGTTTAATTTTTTCGGCAGGCTGACACCAGTGTGGCTCCCATTCTGAATACTAACTAATTCCCGATGAATTACCGCATGGCAAGTGCTATCGTACTGGATGATGGACTATTGCGACCCATAGCAACCACCCCCAAACGGTTTCCATGGACCGACACCATGCGCCAAACGCTATGGAAATTTGTTCAGGCAGAAATTGAAGTATGCCTTTTGCGCAATGAGCTGGCTGTGCTCGAAGGCAAGGATGCCGTTGCCAAGGAGAGCACGGTGCGACGGACAGCGTACCAAAAGCTGCTGGGATTATGGCCCGAAGGATGGATGACATCGCTAGATATTAGCCGAGAATACGGGACCAAAAAGCGGAAAATGGAGAAGCAGCTGGCTTAAGTGATCCGCGACTAGTACACCCCTGCGGAATGTTTTTTGTGCTATACATGCTGTATAAAGGAGGCGTATGCTTCGCCGGTAGCAGCTGCTGACACCCGTGTGTAGTTTTTCCACTGCGCTCAACCAACAGTCCCTGGTGTCCTAACCAGCCAAGATCAATGCTTGGTCCTTGACCAACCCCACCAGCAGTCAGTCAGAGCACTGACGCACGAGAAGTATCATGCGCTGGGGTCGACGTAATTACATGGATGGTGCAATTGGTGCCATCGCTGCGTAGAAACGCGGTGGAGAAAGCGAATGCGACACAATAGCCATTGGGCATCGTGAGCCCCCGTTTTATGCGTGCTGTTGTGTGTAATTGTGGGTGTGAAATGACGCATCGGCAATACGGGTGGTATTTAATGACGTGGTGACTTGGTGCGAAAGAAAAAAGAGCAGAAAAAGGGAGCGGAAGATGAAAGGAGCATATTCTGCCATTGTATCCTACCACCAAGCGCAGCAGCTGGGATGGCTGGAGTGTGTACGTCAACTGCCTTTGGCTGTGGGCTTTGCGGCCAAATCTGACTAATACAGTGTCCTTTGACGATGACACCGCCTTTTTACGGCAAATGATGTCATGACATTATGAATGATAGTGTGTGCTATTGAGGATGTACGAGAGGCCAAGCCTTGGTCATTGAATGAGAAATAAACGGCTGCTACCAACCCCTAGTGTAAAATTAGCCGATAATTAAGGGACCATGGAATGCTGCGCCTCCCGATACCTTAGTCTTCTCCACTCGAGCACAAGAATAGCGCACGCCAACCTAGGGCAGCCGTGGCGGGGTGCCAAGGCTCGTTGTATGATACACAAAGAGGTGTTGGGGGATACAATGATACCAGTGGGTGCCTTGTTGCTGCAGCATTGTCTGTCAACCAACCTGGCATCCCTGCAAACCTTCTAGGTGGCGGTAATCGATTCCTACACCAGTTGGGTTAGATGGCACATGCAAAACGTTTAACGCCTGGACCAATGGAATTGAGGCTGTGTTCGAACAGGCCCAGACTCGTCCTTGACGCGCAGTCCTTGGGAGGGGCGGAGGAAGAAAATGCATTCGTTGTGCTGGGGTTCTACCGTTTGACCATTGAATGTTGCAACCGTCTAGCTGTTGGACGACGAGTCGGACCCATTGGTCCGGGCGCTGTGGTGCGTGGTGGTGTTCGACGCGGTGCTTCCAGGTGAAGCAATTGACCCAACAAAGTGCGGTGAGGGCGTGACCGCGGGTGGAGGACCCCGCAAGGAACCCAGAGTCAGCTTGGCATTGGCTTCCTCCAATTCCTTGCGCGCCTTTGCCAGCTCTTTGCTTAGGCATTCAATCTGGTCTTCCAGGCCTTGAATGTACTGTTTTTTCTTGCGGCGGCACTCTTTGGCTGCAATCCGATTACGCAGCAAACGACGCTGGCGCCGGTCATCGGCTCTCGCTTGCTTGGACGCCGTCGGAAAAGTAGAAATCATTTGGGTGGGTGGGGTCAAACCCTGGGCGCTGAGCCGGTCACCCCCGCTACTGGATGATGATGATGACATGGGCGCATTATTGATTTTGAAGCGCTCGGGTAGCGGTGTCGATTGTGTTGATGATAGACGCACCGAGTCGGGTGAAGATTGCACTAGCAAAGACCCAAACTCCCCAGTGGGAGCCGAGCGCTGTGATGTGTCCGAAAAACCATCGTAGGAATAATCCGGCGGTGGTGGTGCGGCGGGCGCCACCGACGGATGGGGACTCGGCAGCCAGATTAAGGGTCGTTTAGGGTGCGACTCCCTGTGGTCTTGGGTGTTGTAGTGGGCTGTTAGTGCCGCTGGCCATCATTTCAGCCAGATATGTCCAGATGACAACCAACAAACAAAGGACAGACAACCAGAGTACCGCACACAAGCTGTCGGGCTATTGAGTATAACAGTTCACAACCTCGGCTTGGTGGCTCCATAGTCGCTAAGCGATGGTGGAAGCCCAACCGGGAAAAGACTTTAATTCTGTTGCAGCACGACATTGCTTACCATTGGCCAACGGGTCGGCAGAGCCATAGCCGTCGATGGCAGTGGCCTGAGCATCTGATCATCCATTCCCATACAATATTAAAAGGTAGCCCATGTCCGCCTTCACAAGCCGAACGAATTAGTAGCGCTCACTTTAAGTTTCAATCCTTACCAGCCCTTGAGTGTTTGCAGTGAAGTTTTGTCTTTACCTAGTGGTAGCCATTGAAGTTCAAGAGTATGTGTTGCGTACCTGGTGAGAGCGGGCGTTTGGGAGGCGGTCGAAGGTTTAACGGCATCGGTGCTACGGGGCTGCCTATCGGAGCATGCTGCGCCGTATGCTCGTGCTCACCTGCATTGGCCTCGGGCACGGTGGGTGGGTGCAAAGGGTCGTGGTTACTATACATGTGGGGTTATTTGAGCGTAGCAAAGTGTCAAACAATACTGTTGCTTGGCCCCAACTCAACGGTGCGGTCGGATAGCGCCAATCTCAGGGCAAAGGCGCGGACACAAAATTGGCGAAATAAGGGGTATGCGCGTGTGAAGGACAGGAACCAGTAGGACCAAAAAAACGCGGGCAGGCCATGTACGTCATCGATGACGATGGCAATGTGGACTTCCCCGCACTTGGGCGGGTGGGTGCGTCGGGTCGTCCTCGCCTTGTGTACTTGGTCCAGTACTGCAACCGACTGTGCAGGGTATCAAGCGCCACGGCACAAGGTGAAGATTGCGCGCAAAATAGAGCAAGCAGGCCAGTCCGATAGCTGAAGTCGAGGTAGCACGGTAGTGAAGAAATGCTAATCAACGCTGTGAAATTGCCCATACACCTTTGGTGGCAGAAAGATACGCAAAAAACAAAACAAAAAATGTAAGGAATTATACGCACACTTTAATAGATGTGCGGCGATAATGTCATAGGCAACTCCAGCGCGTTTAATCAAACACCACTCGGGACTGTGAGTCAGCTAGGGCTTGTGGTAACCGAAGCAACTATTTTTGGGGCACGACACCCACTGGGAGCGAGGGTTAAAACAGGGAAGCCGTGGTGGCTCTGGTCTGTAACCAAACGGCAAACGAAAGTTGGAGCCTTTACACCAATGGTGAGTTACGGCAAGAAGAGAGCGCCTCGTATTGTAAAAACCGCAGAAAATGCAACTAGCTCTTGCCAGAGGCCAGCAGGGCTTATATATACGATGAAAACTCGGCACCAGGGGAACCACTGGCGCAGCCCAGTGTGGGTTTACCGATAATTAGCCAAAATTGGGCAAGTTTCGTGTAGGGCCGAATTGGTTTACGGTTGAGAGTTCACAAAATTCGAGCCTACGGTCGGTTAATGGTGGGCGAAAAAAAACCGCTCGGGTCTTCCCTTCCCCGTATATTCCATACATGAAGTCGTACGTCGTTCGCCAGCTTTCACGGTCATTTTGACGCATTGGCGCACTGGGCAGACAAATAGGCAAAGGAACGTCTATCTGACCTGGATGCGTGTATGCTGGCAGGCATTATTTTTTCTTCTGTTCTGTTCTGCTGGACTGTATGAGGTGCGTGCTGCTCTTCGATCTGATTCTTTGCCGCTTTCCCTGATGAGTACCTCTGGCCATTTATTCTTGGCCGGCTATGACGTAACACAACTGAGCGCCAGCCTCTGGCCGCTTTTGGTAAAAAGTGGACCTGGCTGGTCGGCAGGCTGCACACAGCGTGGGAGGACCACTGGCATTGGTCAATATCAGAAGGGATTAGAGGCGAGAGCTGCGCATAATACGCAGGAGGTAACGACGGTGATAAGCCGCTGGACTAGGCCTTGATTCGCCCCCTCCCTATCGCGGTGCTTGGCCGAACTTGCATGGCTCTAGCGGGCATCGTTGGCACATTAGACATTGCAACGCCTTATACGGCCTCTCGCCTTTAACCAATTCCACCAGACTTTGGCCACTGGACATTCAGGCTCACAAGGGCCATGAGGCCTGTTCCTGTGATTCGGTCAGGAAGGCCCCACCCAAAGGCTAAGTAATTTAGGCTTCCGTCACTTGCACACTGCTTCACTTTTTTGTTTTCGCGTCCACATTCTTACTTTATTCAATAATAATCATAATAGTAAAAATAGTATCAGGATAAAAAAACACGTACCCAACATGATGGCGCAACAGTAGGCGACGTCATGGGTGATGTCATACACTGAGAGTCACGCCAGGTCGGGCTGGATTGGCCAAGGCTTGGCAAATTTTTG
>JANBQA010000438.1:0-15076 GCA_027576955.1 Dimargaris xerosporica
ATAAATTCTGCAGGCGCACTGTTGCGCTATATCCTGGACCTACTGATGCTTGTTTGTAACCTGGGAGTTTAATGGAGAATTGCTTCTACAAGTACATGCACATCGCACGCGCCCCGGGATAATAGTAGGGCACTTGGGTAAACTCCTGTATGCTTAGGTCTGCTGGCGATAATGGTCAGCAAAATCCAAGTGGGCCAAGAGATCCATGAAGGGGTGGTAGTCAAAGCGCTGGTCATCCTGCAGAGCTGGGGTCGCTGTCCCAGCTGAGGACGCCGACCGATAAGCCAGAAAAGACCGCAGAGGTCCGGGTATAATGGGCTCTATTTCGGGACGGCGCATGGCGGCCTTGATCAAGGTTTGGCAAAACGCTGAATGCTCGATGCCAAATTCTTCGTGCAGCCCAGTGATGTGGTCCACCAGAACAGCCCAGGGCTCGCTGGTTTCTGGCAGATGGGCCCTCGTCACAGCATTGGCCGCGCCCACAAAGGGAGAAGGGCGAGGCTGTTGTTGGGATGAGCAGCGAGAGCGCGGCAGTACCAACGAGTCCAACAGCTGCAGATCGGCTTCCATTCGCTTGCAAAATTTGAGGATAACATCAAAGACGCTGATCAGGGTTTTGTAGAGAAGGCGTGCTCGTTTCTGAAAGAGCAGATAGAGCACCGCGTCCAACACCGACTTGTGGTAGACATGAAAATCCACGATGCTCGGAAAAGCCGGCTGAATTTGCACCAGGCGGTCGTATAGGTCGCATGGCAAGGCATCCGTCACTGGCCCATCGCCCGTTTCTTGCCCATTCGTATCCACCGATGCCGCTACCTGCGCAACCCATGCCTCTAGCTGCGCGTTAATATTGGCCAGTACTCCAAAAAACTCTTGTACCGTTCGGCCAACCACCACATTGAGGATATAATGGTTCAGTGCATTGACAAACTGCCGTATTTCAATGTGCAGGCGACTGACCGCAACGATGTAGGCCACTGCTGCCGCTTCTGGGGATGATACATCAGCTGAGGTAGCCGCTACGTCAGCACAATTTGCCACCTTGCGGCGGTACGCATACGACCGGTAGAGACGCATAAATGATGAGGTCAGCAGCCGCCGTGATAACCCAGTGACAGCAAAAGTGACCCAGTTGAGCTGTACCATAAATCCAAAAATCTTGTCGTATCGCTCCAGCAGTGTAGGAGTTAGGAGTACCGTAAGCGCTGGCGGGGTCTGGTACTGCAAATGGACAAAATCAAACGCCCCCGGGGACAAGGGGTTGATGTATTCCTCCGAATCGGCCTTGAACCCGAGCGAGAACAAAAGGTAGTGGTCCAATGTCGGTGGTGCTATGGGCGACTGGGAAGCGCTGAGCAGCTGCTGCGGCGTCAAGGATGTAAAATCGGAGGTGGTTTGTGTCAGCTCCATAAGGCGCCGCCGTGCATAGTAGTGATAGTTCCAGTACGGATGCTGGTGACTGCCCCCCTTTGTGGGGCTAGGGTCTTGAAGGCGTGCGCTCGAGCGATTGGCCTCGGGCGACGGGGTCGTAGGGTCTTTGTTCGGCGAATATGCGGACTCGCATCCCTTGGGCCCTCGGCTACGACGAAAAGGCCTCGCTAGCCGCTGCAGCCGGTACGCTTGCCGGTCCCGTACGTACCGGGGTAGCTCCTCAAAGAGGAGCTGATCCACTGCTAGTTTGAATGGTCCGTCTTGGAACAGGCAAGCCGTCATTAGGCGTTGGATATGCGTGGCTAGGTGGAGCGCATGGAAGAACCAACGAAACGTAACGCCATCTAAAAAGTGGCATTGGTCGGTAAGTACTGCCGTCAGATGGGAAGCAGCGTGCAGCGCCAAGGGCGGTTGCCAGTGAGATGTATCGGTGGCCAACCGGTGGTGTTTTAGCACCTCGTCCGCCACCTGCTGCTCTTGAGTCAGCTGGGAAATGAGCCTTTGCGGCGGCAGCTGGGCGCTATTGAACTGGGTATTGTATAGGGCCTCGTACTGCGCCACGGTTTGGGGAGGAACCTGCAAGGACGATGCCGACTCGGTCGTGGTGCAGGGAGATGCCAGTCGCACTGCCGAATCCACAGCAGCGAGAGCCCGGCGTGCTGTGCTGTGGGACAGCAAGGTGTACAGGCGCTGGGCTAATAGCCCAACCAGCCGTGCTTGCGGATGACCCATTCCCGCCCACTGCAGAATAGCCACGTCGTTGCGTAGCGCCGCTGAGCGACCACGCCTCCCCCATAATGCTGGCGAAGCGCGTCGCGAAAACAGGGGATGGTCCGGGTGGTGACAGCGCATCCAGTTGAGCACATGCCCAACCCGGATCAAACTGGTGGCCAGCGACCGCGACATGAACCCCGGCAGCTGAGGAATGTTGGGTGACTGTGGCCAGGGGAGCGCTGCCAAACGCGGCTGATGCTTCCAAAAATTGCGGGCAGCAACCATGGCACCAGACTCGGTTGGATACGCCCACAGAAACTCGCCAAACGGGTCCAGCGCCATCTGCCGGTGCACTGGGTCAATACGGGAGCCATGGTTGGTGGGATCATAAGACAGGCCAACCCACCTTTCGAGCCACTGAAAAAACGGTTGAGAGGTACGCACAAGCAGGGCTGTCAGCACTGCTGGGATAATTTCCAAGGTATGTGTGATTTGCACGCGTTGAAGCTGGTCGTAGAGATAAATGACTAAATGCGACCCACCGGGAAGGTAAAATCTATGGCGCTCAAAGCAAGCCAAGGGCGTGCCCACCAGCGGTGTGGGATGGGTCTGCACTGGGCCGCAAAAGCACAACTGGCCAAGGAAGCGAATCACTGCAGCTACCTTGGAGATTTTATAGTACAGGCTGGTCAACGTCAGCTGGCCATTGTACTGTAGGACCTCATAGGTATGAGTGATACTTCGGTGCACAGCTACCAGGTAATCGGTGAGCGCCAGGCTAAAGGCACAGCCAGTTTGCCCCCAATTGATGCCTCCGTATCGCAGCATTTGCCCAACGTGTGCCAGCTGCCGCAGAGTACCTGCGCAGCGCAAGAGTGGCTGGAGATGCTGTTGCAAGGCTTCGGGGCTGGACTGGTTTAGCCGCAATCGAGGGTGAGTAAGGGTAAATTGAGCTCGCTCCGCATCGTACCTTACCAAGGCGGTATCAACGCCCTGGAAGACCAAGGCCACAGCTTCCAACACTTGCGTTTCGGTTACAGTGACAGGGTCAGCCTCGGGTTCCAAAGATTGCACGCTAAAGTGCTGCTGATACAAAACGCTGAATCCAGCCTTGGAGCAGCGCTCCGCCAAATACCGTGGCGGCTCCACTGCACCACCGAAATCCGATGGTGAATTCACGCGCTGCGGCAGCTGGTACCGGGGCGTTCGAGTGCTGTCCCAGCTGAACAAGGGATTGCCCACGGGTCTGGCAGCCATGGCGGCATCCCAGACCGCGGTCGAGGCCTTGGTGGGTTGAGGGTCTAACGTGGTGGGCTCGGTGGTCGGTGTGGCGCTTGCCGATGCGGACCGGCTGGCAGTGGACAGTGGCGCAGAGGCTCGGTCTGGTGGAGCGATGCCATGTGGAAAAACTGTCGGTACGATCGACTTGGGCACATGCAGGTTCAAGCGCGGCAACAGATATGGCGTTGCTGGAGCAAGGTCTTCGGTTAGTAGGCCCATGGACGGCCGGTCCGCTGCTGACCGTACGCTAGCCATGGCGAAACGTAAACAACGTAAAAACAAATGCCACGAATCAAGAAACAAGGAACAGTACTGAGATAAAAGTCTAGGAAGCAGCAGCCCACAGGCGTCGCAACTCCGCCAGCACAGCCGATTGGGTTTGGCCATTCACGAGATCCTTTCGAGCACTACAGGCGAATCGTATTAGACTATGGCCGGTGCTCGTCACAATACGCCCACTAGCGTGTTGCCAACAATCGAGCCTAGCCTTCCACTGTTCAAACCCGCCTCACCGCCCCCTGGGTCGCCTAAAGTGCTCATTGCTGGTTTCTGGCCAAGTGCTTCTTAACTTGCTCAAGCTGCGCTCGCACTTGCATTCCGCGTTTCAGTTTAGCCGTAGTCTCTTTCGGTTATGCCGTTTGCCAAACGCCAGTATAGGCTACGGCTGTCAAATCGAGTCCCCGTTCCTGAAACGATTGTTGGCCAGAGGCTCGAGCACCACGGTTCAGAATTAGGTGCCCTGTGGACGACCCAGCTGTACATTCCTTGCCCGCTTTGCCGCAATGGCGACGAGCCCGTCGTCCACCCCACCACCTCCCGCCCGGCGGTCGCGGGCTGCCAGCACCGCACCTGGTCATAGTCGGCCACCGTCGTCACTGTCGTCGTCACCGCAGCTCTTTATCTGTCCTGTATGCGGGCAAGGACAGCCGTCACTGGTTCAGCTCAACACTCATCTTGACAGCGCGCATTTTGCTGCCGTTGCAACTGCCCAGTCAACCGAGAGTTTTGACACTGGGAGCTCGTCGTCGACTGACGCCCTCTCCAATTTTTTTCGTACTGCTCAACGTAAAGTCATTGACCCCATATCACGGCTAAGCACCAGCCTGGCCGCTGGCAACACGCTTTTTCCGGTCGACGAGTGGGCCTCGCCCGCACGGCTAGACGAGGTAGCCGAGCTTCAGCTCCGTGATACCGCCGACCATCCCATGGTGACGCGGGTGCACTGGAAGCCCGATTCCCCGCACGACATCTGTGATGATTCGCGGTGCACCAAACCACTCAACTTCCTCAACGGACGCCAACACTGCCGCCGTTGCGGTCAGATCTTTTGCTCCGAGCACTGCCAGCTATTTATGCGCTTAGCATTTAATGCTGTGCACGACCCAGTGCACGGAGCGTGGAGCCGTGTATGCGAACAGTGCTTTGTATCCCGAGCTGGTTACAATGACCGCGCCCATGGGCCAACTCGGTCGCTTACCACACCCTTTTTAGAAGCGCGCAAGGCCACAACTAAGATGATGCTCTTGGAAGAGAACAAGCTGCGCAAACGCGTTGAACGCCTCGCCCAACTTCATGCCAATCGCCCCTCCTCCTCAGCACAATTTCTCAACCAAGTCGCCACCAAAGAAGCCGAACAATCCATCGTTAAGTGGCAACCTGATCGTGATGCGATCGTGTGTACTACCTGCCAGGCGGTCTTTAGCGCCCTGACTAGCCGCAAGCACCATTGCCGGCTATGCGGCAAAGTCGTGTGTGGTCGCTCGGGTTGTTCCGCAAAGTATGACTTGCCCCTTTCCAAGCCCTCGGCGTCCAATTCCTCGGCAGCAGTGCGCGTGTGCCGTCGGTGTCACGAAATCCTGACCCGCCGGAGCTTTATTGTGGCCGCCATTCGCAGCAAGACCCACACCCTCACCGCGTACCAGACCTTGACACGGCTCCATGGCGCCATTGAAAAGCTCATGCCTCGGTTTGACGACATGGTGCTTAAACTGAGTAAAGAGAAAGAACTTAGTGAACACAATGTGGACTACCAAGTCGCTGCCAAGACCCGCAAGGACCTGCTCGACACCTTTGCCCAGATGGACCGAACGAGCAAGCAGATTTTGAAACTCAAAGCGGCCACTCCAACTGACCACCGGCTCCACAATGCCATTTACCAATTCTGCAGCCAATACCTCCAGCAGCGCATGTTTTCCTTGTCCCTTTTGCCGCGACTGTTCAAAGGGACTCACCCACCGCCAGTAATGCCTACTCCCAAACCACTGAGCGCGATGGCGACACCATCCGAGCAGCTCACCAAGTCGCCCCCATCGCCACTGGCTTCCCCGCACGCTCAGTTGTCCACGGCCATCTTGGTCGACCGCCAGGCTTCAGAGGTGGTCGCATCCAAGGTTTCGAGCAAGCAGACGTCATCCAAAGGGTTTTTTGGTTTTTTTACCGGAAAGTCAACTGCCACCCCATCGGATTCTGAGGCCTTGAACGCCAATGCCGCGCCACTGGCAGACTCAACCGTGGCCGACCGTGACCGCCTTGAGGTACTGCGTGAACAGCGTCAGCTTGTCAATGGGTATCTACAGGATGCCGTTCGCCGCCGCAAACTTGAAGATGCTCAGATCCTGCGGGACAGCTTGGCGGAGCTGGACAGCGAGATTGCTCAGTTGGAATTGGGTATTGGCCCAATGACCGCATCATAGGCTGCTGGCTTGGGTTGATTTGACAGCCACAGATTACTGCGTGGAATAAAAAGGGCTGGTGATGGCCGCAGCGATGATAAAAAATCTTTTTCGTTAGCATCGGTTATTTTCCAATCGTGGTTCCCTGATTCCTTGCCAATGACAATTCTGCCCAATGCAACTGGGATAGTTCACCTGATTATACGAGATTAGCTGAACACCGTGCAACATTTCGATGAACAGAGAGTAGTGCAGGCACAGCCAGAGCATTGACAGGAGCTTCATGCTATTACATGTGAGCGGGTAACCAAAAGCCGAGGCGTTTAATCTGGTGGCACAAAAGTGCTGGTACAAAACTGCAAGCAAATAAAGTGGACAATACCCTCGGGATCCTACGAGATGTATATAGAAAAACTATGCGATCGGCCCAAGGTTTCTCTGATGCAGCCCGGTGACATGGCTATACAGCATCACACACACCTGTGAAGAAAGCAAGGTGAGTAAACTACGTAGCAGCTAGAATGGGTGATAACGCTGGGGCTCAGTGGGCTCAAAAATTTAACGCTTATACGGCTTCAGTGGGCAAAACCTAGAGCTCAACTAGCATGGGCCTTGAGGTTGTCCACGGTCTCAGCGGCTCGATCGCGGGCTGCTTGGGCCATCTCGGAAGGGGACCGACGAGCACCCGTGGCGCGATGCAGGAAGACCGGGCGCAGGTACTGCTGGTAGATAAACTCGGCCCCGCGGGTCTGTGGCAAGAGCAGCCACATGAGGACCACCAGCTTAAAGACGTAATAAAAGGGGATCCAGTACAGCAAGATGTTGCTAAAGTACTCGGCGGTGTTGAACAGCCCAAACACGGTCCAGTATGTCAGCCACTGAGTGTCGTCGTCCTTACCAGGAGACTCAATGGCATGGAAAGAGCTCCAGGCTGCATGTAGGATCATTCCCCCATTCCGCCACCATTAACCAACACAAGGACGGTATGGGTGAGATTTCAATGGGTAAAGGTCAAGCTGTAAGCACCAAGCTGGCGGCTAATAGGTTTACAGCAACGAAAAAAACAAAAATACCGCAGTTTTAACTTAAAGCATCCACTGCTTTAAGGAATATAAACCTGGAAAAATGCCACGGCAGAGCACTTACCAGGATACACGAACCCAACAAGGTTGGTGATGAGGTTGCCGCCAATGTTAAAGAACACCAGGATTAGGCCCACTAGCGCGATGCCACAGGAGACGTACACCTTGGACACTCCCGTCTTGCGCTCCAGAACGTTCATGGCGTGGATCTTGACCAGCTCGCGGTTGGCCTGAGCATAGTACTGGTCATGGTATCGGCGAACTTGCTCCATGGTGTAGGTGTTGGTCTGCCTCAAACAAAGGAACTTGTACAGAGAGCGTAGTAGCAAGAGCAAGAGCACCGCATAGCAAAGTGGACGGCGTACCAATTAATATGGATAGAGTCTAGTCGACTCGGGTGTGTGCGTAGGAGGCATGCTCATGGGTTACACAGCAAGGGCCCAGCCTATTCGTAGCACAATACAGCGCTCCTCCTGGTCAACGGAACATAATTAAATAAATAATGGCCAGGCTTTATGAGTCCCCCCACCTCACCTACCCAGTGCTATCCACTCGCAACCAGAAAGGCTGGTAGTTTAATGTGGTGACGTCGTAGAGCAGTAGGGCTATGTCCGTACCTTGATATTAGTTAACCGACGCACGGTAGCACTGAAGACAAGGGAAGAAGGCAGGGCGATAGAACGGCTTGCTGTGACCAATGGACCCAAGGGCGGACTTGGCAAAGCGCTGGTTGTGCAATCCCGTCAATACCACATCCAAAGACCCATGCATACACACGAGATGGTTTCTCGCCACTGATAAGTTGCAATGCCTCAACCGGGACCGATAAATGCTGGTGGTGTGAAACACAAGTCCAGTGTCTGGTGTCGAAAGGGAGGTGAGAGGAGATAGGCGGGTTACAATTGGGCTAGGTCTAAGTAGGGAAGGATGGCGGAAAAAAAACAAAGGCCAGGGCATTCCGGTCTCTGCGCTCAAGGGCCAGCAGCAGCCGTGCACAGCTGGCGGGGCTGGGAAAGTATTTCCAACACAGCGAGTCTCATGGGCAGGGCAGCCAAGCACCACCAGGGCTTAGGCTTGTGGTCGGGTCGCCTGACGTCACCACAGAAGTGGAGAGAGACAGAGAGTTGGCGTATCTGTGAATACCGGTTGCTTCACCCGCACTCATAGGGTTTAGCCCATTCCCTAAAACCCGTAACTGCGCCCAGCTGGCGTCCCGAGGTTTCGCGCAGAATGGGCAAGGTCAAACCAATGGTTGACCTGGGTGTGACGGCTCACCCGACCCACTGCCTTTGGTTGCGCTGGTCAGCACACGCCGCACTTCGGCCAGACTTACGGGTGCTGACCGACTCCTGGGCGAGCACTGGGCTCGTCACCTGGACTAGCCGTTCCAACGATCCTAACCACCTGAAGCCGCCGGGATTACTTACCAAACCAGCGACCGCGACACACAACGACGCGAGGTTCGAAGCACCTCGTGGCTTCAATGGGTAGACCGGGTCAATGAAATGAAGGCGTGACACACAACTAAGCAACAGCAGTACACGAATTCGAAAGAAACGTAAGGCCAAGGCAACGGCGTGGCTTGCTGGGCCAGACAGCTGCCAGTTAAGTAGGTCTTGGAGCATGGCCACGACCTTGGTGGCACCAGCCAGGCTTGCGAAGGCAAACAAATCCCATCGCCTACAGGCTTCCGCTCAGCATTTTGGCGGTGGTTGGCTGTCCTCTTTCCATGTCGTCCAACAACGCCCTGCAAGCCACCTCAGGGCAGTTGAAAGGAGGGTCGGCTCGATTGACAGTGGTGAGAAGATGCACAAGGCCTTAAAGTTGTGGGGTTCACGGCCCTGCACTCGATTAGACAACATTCCTTATTGCCTTTATCAAAGGACACCAGCTATATTGCTGTTGTTGTTGCTGCGCTGTGGACGCACTCTAGGTGCTTAGAGAATAAGGTCTGTTACCTTACAGTAGCCGAGCCACGCCAACCCAACGGATTTGCTGGTTCTGGGCGAATCATCAACCAGGCTGAACGTTTCAGTCACCGTATCAATCACAGCCACCCAGTTATGCACTAGCGTGGATGCGGTGGGCGACGCATAGCTTCCACCCTCTCATACTTTCTTGAATTAATTGGCACCAGCTAGTGCTGCACAGCATGCATCAGCGCCAAGCCTAGCTACACGCTATCGCCAACTCTGCAAGTGCCCACGCTCCTGTGTTTTGTCATCACCCTACAGGAAGTTGGCCGGTGACATATTGCTTGGGCTCACAATACTTTTCTAGACCAGCATCAGGCTGGCATACGCATCAACGGCGATACCAATGTGGGCTATTGCAGAGCCCTGTGTTTGATTGCAAGGATCACCAGGGGTGCACTGGCCCGCCAACATCGAAAAAATCAGTTCGATCAGGGCTTTGGGGGTCTCAATGGGCAGCATCCAAGTCAATGACGCATTGTAGGCGGGGAAAGTGAGCTGAAATCATACATATGGCTGGAAGTAACTCCAACTACGGCAGCTGTGGTGAAGTCATTGTTTACAAAAAATACATTAAAGTGGGGCTTTATCAACCGGCTAATGGCCAAACGATTAGCACCAGCCCCTCTATCTTGAGCTTTGTTGATGCTGCTCCTGTTTCCCCACACTCATCGTCTGATCCCTGGGCAGATCGTCCAGTGATCAGCCAAAGTTCTTAATGCCAAATTGCTTTATTTGTTGGCTGCGGTAATAGCGAGGTCACCTTATTTGCAATGCTCCAATAGCCCTTGATGCCTTGCCCCAGTCCAGCGTAGCCCTGTGGGCAGGCGCTCTGGCGCAGTGACCTAGCATCTGCTACTAGGCAGCTCTACCGCCGCCATTACGCCCTATTTAAAGGGCGTATACAGCTGCCTGCAGTATGTTCAAGGTCTGGTGCCATCTGGTCCCCCTCCATAGGGTCAGAGCGGGCTAGGTGCCAGTTTAGATGCCACAGCTGAACGCAGCGGCCTAGAAATTTCCAGGTTAAAGTATTTAACATATGGCTTTTTCTTTAGTCTCGAGAGCAAGCCAACTGAGACCAACCCATGCCAGTAAAAATATGGGTCCCTCAAATCTCTGGTCCAGAATGCCCGCTGCTGATCGTTTAAAAATGTTGCTCAACGATTAACACGCTGATTGCTTAAACCCTATTTTTTTTCCGTCCAGAAACAATATATATGAGCTGCTGACCAAACCGCCATGGGGAGTAAAGCCTTTTACGACGATTAATCTAGTGCCAATGACAACTCGCTTTACCTCTAACCACTACTGATGGCTGATAGTGTGTGATGCTGCTTAGTTTTATTATTCAGGTATAAAGAGCTGTCTCAGAGTAATAAAGAGGTCAAAGGTACTAGCAGCAGAGCTAATGGCCCGAGGCTCGCTCTCAAGGCAACTTCTTCAGGCCCAGGCCGAGCAAGGCTGACTCAAGCCCAGTAGGGTCATTCTTGGGCCGCTAGTGTGTGCAATCGCAGTCTCGGTAATCTTTTGGATGGTATAGAATTGACTGCCTGTGCCACAGCTAGTGACGGCCACTGTCATGTTACTGCTAGCATTTGTGAGTAAGAAAGAGCAAATACTAGCAGCCACAATGAAAGTTTAACCCACAATCCCGTATGGTACATCCTAGCGACGTCGCTACAGACTGTCAAAGAAAGAGGCAACGCCGGGCACAGTGCACCATTGGTGGGCACGGCCACTTTGGAATTGGTATCGTAGGGCTCGGCCGAGCGGTTCAGCTACGGTCCTTGCATGTTCTGGGTTGTTGGTTGACCCAAGTACTCAGGCAGCGGTATACATGGTGACCATCCAAGTTTTTGTCTGTGCTGATTAGTGCCACCATCAGCACTTTGTTAGACCAAAAGCTTTTCAAAGAAAATGGGTTCAACCGTTGCCACTCCGCCCACCGGGCAGTATACATGAGTGTTTATAGCTACGCAGCACTCCTTTACCCACCCCTGAAGACACGCGCTCTTTCCCCAACCTCCAAAAGGTGGCGCCGACGAAATTGCCTGCTCAGTTAAGACCAAGCCCGTTGGTTCAGCGGCAAGGGACATGTCCACGGAAAAAACGGGCACCCCAATTCAATAAGTACATTATTGGAATGATATTTAATCACCTTGAGCCAAACGCGTAGCAAACAAGGAGGCCCTTGTACGGCGTTGATTTTTCCACCAATTTGGTAGGATGTATAATCATGCCCACCTTTCTCTCGCTCGCTTGTTTGCTTACTCAACTCCATTCCTGGTAAGCAGCACAAAGTCCTTTTGATATATCCTTGCTCTTCGCCCTGCAGTTGGCTACTTGGTGATTGTTGCCAATTGTCGGCATCACAAGGCAGCTCTGGCCTATTAGGCTGAGTGGCCCAGTCTGACGCGTCGTACAACTGTCGGCACATGACCAGCCATGCAAAAGCAAAAGAAACAAACACACACATACACACCAAACGTTTGCACCAATGGTATTTGCAGGATGTGCGGGCACAGGCGTCCCTGTGGTAGCTGGTGACCACCCAATCTTAACCAACCATCGCGCCTACATCGTGGTACCAGTCTATTCGGGGACAAGAGTTGGTCCGGCACGAAGCCACTGAGAGCTGATGATGCCATCCCAAGCCAATATTTATTTCAAGGCCACCTTTGAATGGACTGCGCATCGGAAGGCTAGCCCTACTGTTCCGTTTTGTTTGGTCACAACGACTGACGACAGGCCGCAGCTGCTGGCCAGCGCAATAAGCATAAATATGTGGGTTATAAAAATTGACAATAGCGCCAAGGGGCGAAGCACCGGAGCCAACAAAGTCATCCACGGAGCATTTAGTAGACCGGCTGCTCTTGACTCACGCTTCTTGTTTTTTTTTGTTTTTCACTCGTGACACCACCCGAGTGACCCACTCATGCTCGATGCCAAAGCCACCCAGGATGTGGGCATCACGACTCGGCCATTGCTACCAAAAGCAGCCATTCGGTGCTGACATGATGCTCTGGCCTCTAGGACACGCTGAGGCTTTGAACACCGATAGGCATATATGTGCCCATTGTGGCCGGCCATTGCAAGCGCTCGCTCAGTGCAACTTGAGGGCTCACTTTCAACTTGGCCCTGCCTAGTCTTTGTCGTATATCATAGGCTGTTTCCCCAATCTCGTTTGCCATCAAGGCCCTTTAGCATCGCATATTCAAACGCTGTTGGGCCAATAGCAGCCATTAAGGGCTGATGAGCTCGGGTGACTGGACACGGTTACACAACCAACCCTGAGGAGCAAATGAGCAAGCGCTGCTTGGCTTCAGTACTGCTCGTCCGAGAGAGCCCTGACCACTGTTTGCCATCGCCGCCAATCACCTGCCTTTGTCATTGTGCTGCTTCAGCGCCAACAAAGAGGAAAAAATTAAGGCGGCACTAGATGAGCGGTGGCAGACCATTTTTATCAAGTATCACAAGGCCTGAGGCGTGGAGCCGACCAAGAGGGGCCGGTCTGCGACGCTGGGACGCTGCGCATAGTAGCAGTCCCTCCCTCTCCCTTTTCTCAGCAGTCCAGGGTACATGGGCGATAGTCGAGCGGCTCAGCGAACTCAGCATGAGATGGTTCGGTGTTTACCACTGTCATTTGACCTTCTTCGTCCGACGATTGCGAGAGACAGAGCGACAGCATTTGATTATTGGAGAAGGGGCTGAGATATTACCACGCCCAAGGCATTATTCGCATTAAACTAAGGAAGAAGGTGATGCAGAAAATTAGAAAGGGGCTGTGGCAGAGACTCTGATTCAGCGATAGGCATTGGCAATCGCTAAAAGGATGAGTGCCCACGACCCACCCTATCCCCATCATCCAACTTAACTGTTTGGTGCCCACCCCATGTGCTGAGTGCACAAACAGCAATACCCAGTAGGGCTTTTACTATCATCTTTTTGATGTACCACATCTACCCCTGCTGGCAATGAATAGCTGCGCAGGAAGAAAGCACACTGCAATGGGTGTTAAGGTCGCCAGGAGTATGTGGCCCAATATTAGCATACTGTTCGATTCCTCGCATCGCCCAAAGCACCACCACGTGCGAATGAAACAGCACCGGCAATCGAGGAGAGAGATAGACTAGAAGTCCTCAGGAGAAAAAGATTCAGCAGTAATCAGTGTCCCGAGCACAACCAATACACACACTGGTGTGGGCTTGGGTCCCCACAAGCCGTGGGCCGGGTCGATAATTGCATGAGGTCCCGTCCTCTGCTTCCTATGGTCTGCCCTTAAGCAGGATCAGTCCGTCGCCATTGGTTTGTGGGGTGGCTAAGCTCTGGTCAGACTGAGCACCATTATCGCTTACTGTTTTGACCCCAGCGACAATGATCCCAGAGCCTTTGTGGTCGAAACTTGACCGCTAGGACTAGCAAGGAAAAGTGTGAACAAAGGACGTATATACGCCGGATTGCGATAGGCGCGCGTCTGGCTATACCCTACGGCCACTGACATACATACTTGGCCGTTTTGAGGACTTTGGGCTACCAGGGATATACCAACAGAAAAAAAATGAGGGTGTTTGTGCCGATCCATGGCTGGCCTGCCTACGGGGCGAACTAAAAGGCGAGAGAGCGTTCTTGTTTGAATGACCCTTTTATTGCATGTCCTTGCTTCATTCGAGCAGGCGCATCCCCCCAAGTGCTGTGTCACCGGCAGGTGGTACACCCGTCAACAAGACTTGGCCTCAGAGGTCCGCATGTTCGTATCTGGCACGAGCGTGGTGCTGTCAGCGCTCAAAGTGATCAAACAGCGCCCACCATCAAAGCGGCGCCACCATCCTATCCCATCGCCATCGGACGAGGGGCGGTGAAAGATAGCAGAAGCGGATTAAAGACTTATACCAAAGTATCTCGCAACAGAACTGTTTTGGAGTAAGTGGCGGCCCGAAAAACCATGGACGCATCCCTTGTAAACAATCAACCTATGCTCTCCAGTCTTTGTGCCCCCCACCGTGGATCAGGCCTTTTTGATGAGGCGCCAGCTTTTAGCCAACACGTTTTTGTTTCATTCCGCCGGTTCAAAAGGGGAACTGGTGCCTTGCGCACCTTTATTTAAACTGTAGACTACTCTGAATGCAGCTATGAATCGGCAACGAAGCCATGAAAAGTTGGGGTGATCGAGCGGGAAGCTCTTTTATTCTTTGTCGCCACCAAGGCCCTCTTTGTCTTCGTATATGTATGTGTGTGTGTCATGCGGGCGCGCTCCTGTGCTGTTCTTTGATTCGGCCATTCTTCTCTGATAAAAGCCCCGTTGTACAATAGTGGCTTGCTGGTAGCTGGCCAACGTTAGCCTAAATCGACCTACGACATTGAGAGGGGAGAAAAGGAATTCACCGCTGATACGTATGCCAATGTAACGCTGCCTGGTGAGTGGGCGACTATCCACTGGAGGCCTTTCATGCTAAACCTCTCGCCTATGCGTCAGCCAGCAGACATATTCGGTCACTGGCTGCTCCAAATGGAGCACTCGTCATACCACGAACAAGGGCGCAGCGAAGTGTACAGGCGCATCATTGCGTTGGTGGGTGGGGTCAACCGGTGCGACCAGCTGCCTTAACTTGCCACGGTGTTCCCATGTGCAAGCATCAGGGGAGAGCGAAAGAAAAAAGGAGTAATGTTGCCATGCGTAGATGTGTGAAAGAAAAAAGCAATGACATTAGTCGATTCTTTGCATGGTTCGAGGAGAAAGGAGACGACGGGCTGCACCGTGCTGTATCCACTTTGTCGCTGCGGTTGTCAGATACATTGCTTCGCCTCCTCCGTCATAAGCCTCTCACCTTCGGGCTGCGCTAACATGCCGCACCGATGGCTCTGTATGAGCGACCACGCAGGAGTCTGTCGAAACTGCCAAGTGGCCGTGGTAGAAGTTGAAAAT
>JANBQA010000439.1:0-15068 GCA_027576955.1 Dimargaris xerosporica
ACTCGCACCACTTTGCCCAGTATACACCAACAAAAGGCCTGGCTGCGCATTTCCTCCATTGTTGTCGTAGAGCGCTTCTTTTTGTTTTCAGTCTTGCCTGCAATTACTGGTTAAGCAGCGTAGTTAGTGCATATCTGGTTTCAAACTCTCCATTCCAACTTGACCGCCAACGCCATTTTTTGGTGCTTGAAATTTTACCAACTGCTATCCTAGTTTATTTTTTCCATGGGTGTTTTGTATGCACCACTATTAAACCCTAGAGTTGCTAGTGCAGTTGTACCCGACAACTAGGGTCCTGTGAGCGTGGGCAGTGCTTGATTGCATCTCTTGCTTTTATTTGTTTTCTCTTTTCACTTCTTTTCGATTTATCTTTTATTATTTTGTTGTACAGTGGGTTTATCTTTACTGCCTGGCCAACAGCCCAGCTGGGTGCAGTGCAACACCATGGCGGATTCCGCTTCGCTCGTGTCAACCGACACGTCCACCGATTACTCGCTAGAGCGCCAGGAACTGTTTCACACCCAAAGCCAAACGCTGCTCTCGCACATTGCCGACACCCAACGGCTTTTGGAAGACCTTCGCCAAACCAACCGAAACCGCTTTCCTATCCAATACCCGCAGCATCTATGGCATACTGGGGAGCCTCCTGCTTCGGCCACGGCCTCGCCTCAGGTCCCTGCTGCCTTCGTAGGCGCTCTGGACGCTAGTGGCAACGCTCTGACCGATTCCGTGTTGACCGACGACGAATCGGTAGCAAGCGCCGCGTTGGCGTCCACCACATCCTCGCCAGAAACCACCTTAGGTCTAAAGATTCTCAAGTTAGACCTGCGTCTGGCTCACCGAGCGTCGTCGCTCACGGGCAGCTCATTGGTCAGCAGCTTGGAGCAAGGGTCGATTGCCAATTTGATGGACGAGCAGCTGGCGCAGTCCCTGGCTCACCTGTCGCGCCTGCACGCCCGAGTGGCCGACAAGACCTCGCGGGTGTTGGTGACTGGAGACCTGAACGCCGGCAAAAGCACTCTGGTCAACGCCCTGCTGCGCAAGGATGTGCTACCGTGGGACCAGCAACCGTGCACCATGCTCTTTTGCGAGGTACTGGACGCCAAGGAGAACCTGGGTGTGGAGGAGATTCATGCCCTGTGGGACCCGCCGACCTACAGCCCCACCGATGCATCCACGTACCAGGTCATAGCTCCCGAAAACTTGGATGACGTGGTCATGGACAATGTGGACAACTACCAACAGCTCAAGATTTACACCGCCGATGGCAACCTGGACACCAAGCATAGTTTGCTACGCAATGGCGTAGTTGACATTGCGCTCATCGACTCCCCAGGGCTCAACCGCGACTCGCTCAAGACGACCCAGCTATTTACCCGTCAGGAGGAGATCGATGTTATCGTCTTTGTGGTCAATTCCGAAAATCACTTTACGCTTTCGGGGCAAGAATTTCTGCAGACCGCGGGCAAGGAGAAGGCCTACATCTTCATTGTGGTCAACAAATTTGACAATATCCGCAACAAGGACCGGTGCCGCCGGCTGATCCTCGAGCAGATTCGTGACCTGTCGCCCCGCACCTATGCCAACGCCCAGGACCTGGTGCATTTTGTAAGCGTTGCAGAGGTGACCCGCCCGCTAGCGAGCAATGGCACCGATGCCGCGCCGGTGCCGATTCCCCCCGCGTTTAGTCATTTGGAGCAATCGCTGCGGTCGTTTACGCTGGAAAAGCGCTTCACCTCCAAGTTGGCCCCCGCGCAGCGTTACCTGATGAACCTGCTCGACGACATTGCGTTGTTGTCACGCGAAAACTTGACCTTGGCTGCCGAACGCATTGCACACATCAACCAGGAACTCAAGGTGGCGGTTCCCGTGTACCAAAGCTTGCTGGCTCGCCGACAAGTTGCCGTAGACCGTGCCAACCGGTACTTGGACGCAAGCTGTGAGATGGTCCGCCAGCAGACCATTCAGCGACTTGCTGCGCAGCTCGAACGCTTTGCGCAATGCCAACAGCCCCAGCACCTGGCGCCGCGTGCCAAGGTGCTCCCTGCCAGCTCCACTAGTGATACCAAAGCACCCGCCGCTCTCGATACAGTATCGAGCCCCACGGACAGTGGCTCGGCTTTGACGCTGGTGGACGTTGCCGAGATGGAGGATTGCCCCGATGACTTGCAAGCGCAGGTGCCGTGGGCGGGACTCTTGCACACGTTTCAGTACATTGCTGACCTGAAGCAATTTTTGATTACGCGCATGGAGCAGGAGCTGGAGAGCTGCGAGATGTTTACCGAAACGGTGGTGGACAAGGTGACGTTACAGATCAACAATTTGCACACGGATCCAATGCCACGCAAGCCGTTTTACATTCCGTGGGATACTATTGAGCAGGAGCTCACGGCTGACGGTGAGTTTTTGGACGATAGCATGGCGATGGACAGTGGGCTGGCAACGACAAACCGTGGCCACCACCACTCCTTTGTGGCGTCGCCCGCCGCGCTGTTTGACTTTAGCTTAGGGCCCGCCGATTTCTTTCACTGGTCCCTGAAGCTAGATTTTTCGCATCTAGTAGCCGTGACGAGCGCCTCGTTGGGCACCATGGCGATGGTGCTATCGCGGATCCCCATCATCTCCACGGGTGATTTCGTCCACCGCGCCGTGCAGGTGGGTAGCACGCTGGGATGGCGTGGGATGCGCCACCTGACCTTTGTGGGCGGAGTGATGTTGGGCGCTGGGCTGTTTATGTTTTTGACCGCTGATCTGGACCGTACGATCCGAGCCCGGGTGCTCGAGCGCCTGCGTGAACGCATCGACGAAGTACACTACGTCGAGCAACAGTCGTATATCCTGTCGCAGGCGGCCAACAAGGCCATTCGTCCCTTTGTATGGGATGTCCAGTCATCGTTTCAGCGACTGATTGAGCATGAGGAGCACGAGCGGGCCAAGAAGCTGGAGAAGCGTTACGTGGCCGAGGAATCGCGGGACTATTTCAAGGCATTGATCCAAAAATCCGTGATTTTGCAGCAAGTGGTGGCTGGGGTGACTTCTGTGGACCGAGTGTAACCGAAGAACGAGCAATACCCCAGGCTCTATTATGGGCAGTGCGTTGCAGCGTTTAGAGCTACTGACTGGGCCTACTACCAACGCTTCTACCTTACCTTTTTATCCACATGCGAAAAGTGCCTCACACCACCGTGGCCATTATTCCCTCTTACCTATCCAGCAGTCTTCTTTCTGGTCCTATTCTTTTGGCTTGTCCTAGCCTGTAGCCACTGCCTGTATACCTACCGCTGATGCGTATGTTTTCTTGTCATTTACCATGCACGCCTTTTCGCTTTATGCCTTGCATTGCTCACTCAACGGATCATGCTTTCTATGGCATTCACCGGGCATCAAATTTTACGAGCCTCGACCGTTGGCCCCGCAGTTCTGTTGAATTGGGGAGGAGTTCAATATGCCTACGCATCATTTTTTCATGCCCTGCCCTGCTTTTAATGCCATTGTAATAAACCCACCCTTAGCCCATGACTTGATGGTGTAATGATGCAAGGGAGCTCAAGGAGGTACTGCCAAGGAGGTTCAGGGAATAATGACTCCCTACTGTGAAACCGGATAAAATTACATTAGACATGTATTTGCACCTGGGCTTGGCTGCCAGGTTACTTTTAACAGGGCCAGTCAGGCCACCAGGGTACAATGAATGAATGGTTTTTTAATGATGCGGCAGGGCGATAGGTCACAACGCTTATGGGGAATTGGGGTCAGGAGGGAGGTGACGTGTTTTTGCCTTTCTATCCGCCAACTAAAACAGAGTGGACCTACCCGATAATCTCTGATGGGCATCGGCAACCAGTGGGCGCTTGCAGCTACGCATCAATGCTTGTGCCTCAATTGACGCTACCAAGCGCAGGTAACCATGTGCACGCTTGGAAGAAAAAGTGCGACAAAAAGGGGAGGGAGAGAGAAAACGAGAGTAGGCTCAAAACACGGTCATTAGAGCAAAGCAGGTGTAGAACAGTCCCACAGGATAGGCCACCAACAGACGCTGATTGCTCATGGACAAGGTTGTGACAAACAAGGTTGAGGCTGAAAACGTGCACCATAGCACCGCCATGGACGATAAAATGTACCCAATGGTCGAGCTCAGCTTGAGCAGCATACTTATCCCGCTCAGTATCACCAAAGGCAGTAGACTGTACCCGAGTACGCTCGTTGTCCGGTAGCCATCGATGCCCGACTCACTCATGAGGTTAAGTAAGAGATATACGGATAGACAGCCCAATAGGCCGACCCCGTAGATGTACCCAAAGTGCGCCTTGCCCGAGAAGAGCAAAAAGGTGCCAAATAGGAGGCAGAAGAGTAAGGGCCCGGCCATGTCGGCGTCATCCATCAGGTCGCGAGGGATTGCTCGCATGGGGTTGAGAACGGTCCAACTCTTTGTCCGAACGTGACCAAAGTTGATTCCCAGCTCCTCCATCAGCGGCGCCTCGCCCGGAAGCCCACCAGACCCAAAGGCAGCCCAAAAGCTCACCTCGACTGGGTAGGGATCGAAGGCGGCCGGGCCCGGGCCATATGCGCCCTGGGATGGGTCCAGGGTGCCGCTAGCTCCACCGGCGTCGTACCTTGCGGCGGACTGGTCATAGCTGGCAGGGGTGTCGTACTGACTGTTGTAAAACTGGAGGCCATAGCTGCCTGCATTGTCAGCAGCGGGCGGGTCTTGCGGTTGCGATTGACCGACCACGGGCTGTTGGTAGTAGTAGCTGCTAGTGTAAGTGCCCTGGGGATCGTCATAATCGGCCTGAGGGGTGTAGGCGGTTTCGGCGTTGGGGTCGTAGCCGCCATTGTCGCCGTCGAACAGAACCGAATGGACCGGACCTTGATTGTAGGCCATGGCGCAGGAAACACGTTGTTTCAAGTCAAGGCGGTGACGTGCGGTGGTGGTGACAGTCCAGGGTGGATGGGATGAATGGTCAGGGATATGTATGTGGGAAAGGAATGGTAAAGGCTAGATTCACTGGTGAAAAGAGATGACAGAGGTTGTGCGTCAAGTAAGGAATGGGCACAGCCTCTGATTCCATACAGCGATGCAACCACACTGGGCGGAGCAGAGGCAGCCCAGGTGAGCACCGCGGAGAGTCCATCGTTGGAGAGCGACCACCCGACTCACCAAAATCAATGCGCAGCAAGTCATTGCCTGCCCCACGTTGCAATAGCCACGGCGTGGCAAGCGTTGAGCCGTCGTGAGTGGTCCTCGTGCTGTGCACTTTATTTCGCGTACGTGGTAACCCATGCTAGAATCGAGGCGCCGATATTCTGCTTGCATCGAATCTGCCAACTAGATCAGGGTCTTGTTGTTTACCCTGGCTGGGCGAGTGCATCTGGTCTCTGACAGCGCTTGCGATTTTCTTTTTATTACCCTGCGCATGCACGCCTCGTTTATTTTTATTCGTTGATACGTTCCCATTTTGGCTGGCTCCAGGCATCATTACACGCGCATTGACGGCCATGCAGAAACGCCCCACGCCCTCAGGAGGGGCCAATGGAGAGACCCCTACGATCGCCAAGGCGTCGGCGAGCCAGAGCACTACAGCTTCCACGGCCGCCACCAAGGCAGATGGCCGCACCGACCACCCCGACGTGGACCGAATCGTGCTTCAATACCTAAAGACCAAGGGTTACACCAAGGCAGCGACCAGCTTGCAATCCGAAGCGTCGGTGCAGACGCTGACACAACTCTCCGACCAGTTTCAGCCCCACCAGGACGTCTCGCTGCCCAACTACATCCTATTCTACAATGAAGCGGAGCAGGGCAACCCGGACGCGTACCAGGAGAGCTATTCGTTGCTTCGGCAATGGGTGGACCGGTCTCTGGACCTTTACCAACCAGAGTTTCTTACGGTGTCGTACCCGGTGTTTGTCCATGCCTACCTTGACTTGGTGACAAAGGAGCTCAAGGACCACGCTCAGCGGTTTTGGGATCTGTTCAGCTCTGATCATCAGTGGCGGCACCCGCAGGATGTGCAGCGGCTGGCTCTCGTCCAGGAACCAAGCCATACTCAGGATAACCCGCTTGCACAGCGCTTCCTGCAGTCCAAGTACAATGTCCGTATGTCCAAGGTTGCGTTTGAGCTTCTCATGTCGTTTCTGCAGGAAAACAAGTGCATGCTCTTGCTACGCATCATCAACCAGTTTGTCAACATCAGCGTGCAAGAAACGCCCGTTGGAACCCAGGGCGACATGGGTCTGGTGGGTGCGAGCAGTGCGGAGCTGGAGCAGATACGCCAAGCTCCACTTACCCTGGGCCGCTTTCCAATCTCGTCTGCGCTGCAAACCGATGTGGAACAGAGCCTCAAGGAACTGATCCCGCAAGATGCCATGGACGTGGACGGTTCGGCAGGCGATCTGATGCGTGAACTGGCCAAGATCAAAAAGGAGCCAGGCACGGATGCACCCGCCCCCCTGGATGTACCGTACCCACCGCACAAGGCGGCTGACGTTCAGGTCATGGTCCAAGAGCTTAAAGATATTCGCAAGCGCGTGGCGCTCTCCCAAGAGGCCCTGCCGTCCATCTGCTGCTACACCTTTCATAACACCTACGACCGACTCAATTGCACCGATGTGGCCCAGGACCTGAGCCTGTTGGTGGGCGGGTTCGCCGAGTCGTATATCAAGGTGTGGAGTTTGACGGAGGAGCCGCTTCGAGGGCTGCGCAGCAATTTTAACCCCGGGCATATTACGACCATGGACGATCTCAACCGGTTTCGCGAGCGCTCCGACAGCCCATACAAGAAACTAGTGGGCCATTCGGGGCCGGTGTTTGGCGTCAAGCTTAGCCAAGACGCGCGGTACTTGGTCTCGTGTTCCGAGGACAAGACTGCCCGGCTGTGGAGCATGGACACGCTCACCAACTTGGTTTGCTATCGGGGCCACAACTACCCCATATGGGATGTGGATTTTGGTCCCTTTGGGTATTACTTTGCTACGGCTTCTCATGATAAGACCGCGCGATTGTGGAGCTGCGAACACATCTCACCGCTGCGCATCTTTGCTGGGCACCTGTCCGACGTTGAGTGCGTCAAGTTTCACCCCAACTCCAAGTACGTGGTCACTGGCTCGAGCGATAAGACCTGTCGCCTGTGGGACGTGCAGCGCGGTACCTGTGTGCGTGTCTTTACGGGTCATACAGCGCCCATCACTGCCGTGGCCATCGCGCCCAACGGTCGGACCATGGCCTCGGCCAGCGGCGACAAGACCATCACGCTGTGGGACCTTGGTTCCGGTCAATGCATGTCGCAACTGACGGGCCACGAGCAAGCCATTTACTCGCTGGTCTTTAGCCAGGAGAGCACGCTGTTGATGTCGGGTGGCGCCGATTGCACCGTGCGGGTCTGGAATACCACCACAGGCCAGTCCCAGACAGCGCCCACGGCTCCGGCCACAGCACTGCTTCGCACGGGAGCCTGCCCTTCCACAGCGCCCAATGCATCCACGGCTGCGAGTGCGACACTAGGGTCTTTAGGCGGTAAAATGAACCCACCAGGCACCAGCAAGGCCTTGGCAGTACCCGTCGTTCCGTGCGACCAACTGCTGGCGACTTTTCCAACCAAGCGGACACCTGTGTATCAGGTTCACTGTACCAAGCGGAACCTGGGCATTGCCGTGGGCGCGTTCCAGTTCTGAGGCAACCCGCTATAATTCGTTGTTGGGTGCATCAGGGGGGAGGGTGTGATTTTCCTGGGTCATGAGCTCTGCATGTATAAAATTTTATATAATTATCTCCTGAACGCTTGGCCAGGTTGCTGCTGGACGTTGGTTGTTTATTATTATTCAGCTACTTCTTTTAATCGTTTACAAATACAGGTTTCAATAAACACCTTTCATTCCGCTGGATACGGTGAAGATGATCGCTGGCAGTGAATAGCACCTTGTGACTCCGGAGCTCGGCGTGCTCAGCTCTTTACCGTGCATGGAAATGCAACGCGCAAAAGGTTCGAAAAATTTACCCACCCATTAATATAAATATATGATCTGACCGAAGCGGGCGAGGCTTTTGAGTGATATTAACAAGGTTAGAGAAACCGTGACGAGCCTTGGTACTCCCAAAGCGTATCGCCACCTTCAATGCCAAGGCCGCCGCCCAGCGCGTAATGGTTGCACGAAGGAATGTATGCTGAAGCAGAGCGCGCGGGCGCGTTACGGGCGGTGGTGACCGCACTCGGTGAATCAGCAGAGAAAGAAGTAGGTTTTGAACGCCTAGTTCGGGTAAAATTACGTTTGCCCCGCCAGGGTTTGGAGCGCTTGGAGGTATACGGCCGTTTGCGCGAGCGCCGTGCTGGGTCCATTGCCAAAATGGTGGAAGAGGCGTCGGGGTTACTGGCTCGGTTGCGGGTCTTGCGTTTCTGAGGGCGGTTGGGCTGCCCTTGAAACTGTTGCAAGAACTGGGCAATTTCGGGGTCATGCTTGGCTTGTTCCCGAATATCAATAAACCCTTCCAGGGGGGAAGACGGCCGCTCATCCGGGAGAGGAATGGTCTCGGTGCCCCCGAGCTCGTTGGAGCCAGTCAAAAGGCTAGACGATGTAGGGTTGAGTCCTGGCTGCTGGTAATAGCCTGGCGTTAGCCAGGGCGGAATAACAGGATCATCGGGCGGAGAGGAAGAGATAGTGGGAATAATAGTAGCATCCTGGCCCTGGCGCTCAATTGCAAGATTAGCCGGGTCTTGCGTAAAGGGGGTGTCAACAATGTCGTCAGGGCCAGGCGATGGCCGAGAAGCGGGTGGAGGCCGGGTAGCAGTCGCGAACAGTTGGATGAAATCCTGTTCAAAATCAAACTCAAATTCGACCTCGGGAGCAGCAGCCGCTGTTGCGCAACTGGGTTCATTCGCACCACTTTTGGCACAGCCATCCTCCGCTGGGAATAAAAGGGTTTGGTGTCCGAGATGAAATGTTACCTTGGATGCAGAGTGGATAGCACGATGGCGGTCTTTGGGCAAAGAAAAGCTGAGCTTTTGCAATTGCAATTGGCGACGGTCCGAGTCCAGCTTAAAGCTAGGGGCTGAGGTAACCGAGGCCGATTGGGCCAGAGCAGGTCTGGGGGTAGAGGGCTTTAATGGCGGCACCGGGGGTTCATCGTCAAAAGGGTTTTGTACCTTTGGAAGCGGCTCCATCGACGGGAGTAGGTGTTGGAGCAAATCGGCTTTGGTGAGCTGGCGGGTCAACGAGCTCAGGTTTCTGACTTCGGCAACTGGCAGGGTTGTAGCTGGCGCGAATTCGGTGCAGTTGGACGCATGGTTAGCAATGATGGTGGGATCAAATTTTCGGTGGCAGATTGGGCAAGCTATCTGCGTGGGCGATGAAGGGGCGGATTCGTTTTCGCTCCAATCGGGTGAGGTCAGGTCGACGAACAAGTCACTCGAGCCCGCGCAAACCTGCGAAGACGGCAGCGAGCGCGTTCGGTGTTCTGGGGTTTCGCACAATAACACTGACCGAGCCAGCGGGGGCGTGGTGGCCCGCTGGGCTGAGTCGGTGGCACCGTCCACCTGCAGGTCAGTGTCTAACAGCCAGTTTGGGCAGGTCTCAGCACGCAAAGCGTCCACCTCGTCACAGTCGTCGTCGTCTACGAGCCAAGCCAAGGCAGCGTCGTTTGCGAGGGTTGGAAGTGGCGCTGACGCCGTGCGCAGGTGAGCGGGCGGACTCCTTACCGGGGTTAAATTCGCCTGTTTGGCGAGTGCAGCAGAGCCACCAGCCTGGGAGCGGCCTGGTGAGGACACCCGAATGCGTTTGGCTTTAGACGGCCGAGGCTGAAAATCGCTGTCTGGGTCGCTCATTGCTTAAACAGCATCACCAACGACGCGCGCGTGGCTAGAGCTTAACCTCTCACCAGAGGCAGAAATACCAACACGCGTTGCTGCGCCAAAGGTAGGAATGGACGCCTGTAAAGAAACAACCAGCCCGCTGTTGTTGACTGCCAACAAGGACCCAATGCAACGAAAACAAGGAGATCAAAGAAAAGCATGCAGACGCGGTTCAGTAGAGCTGGCTGAGGGCTCACACTTGGATTAGTGAAGGGCAGGCTGTATGCGTCTACGCTGGTTTCAACTCCTCTCACTCCGCTTTGTCCAAGCTGTCTCAGAAAATATATATTGAAATAGCATGCTAGTCGCTCAACTTGAATGACCCACTGGTATTCAAAGTGCCCACGCTTTCGGGTCCCCATGAATAGTAATCCCATTGGGCGGCGCGAGCAGTACGCATGTCATTCAGGCACCCTGCACTTCAGGGCCCGTGCATTGTTGACTTTGACTTCCATTATTGACCCTCAGGTTCAGCTGTCGTGTTCGAATCGCGGACAAAGGCCCTCTTGTCTTATTAACCATGCTCTTCAGGGCATCAGTGTACCCCACCCAGCGCTACCGTTGCGCTTGCCCCGTTCCAGCATCGGCCTGCCTACGCACACAGGCACTGCCAAGCCATAGTTCCCGATTCTGGGCACGATCGTTCGACATGGCTATGTCCCGCTCAATCAGCAGGTAGCCTACTGACCGACCTACCAGTGCTATAAGCACATGTCAAAATCATCGGTATGCTTACAACAACAAAAGGCTCGGTATCAACCGTAGGGCCAAGGCATGATACCACTTTGGACTAACCCGTTTTACGGACGCGTGCACCACTGCAAGCTCCTTCACCTCCGGTACGATGTATGATGTGATGGTCTATAATGCCGCGGTGCAGCGATACGTTTGAGACGCGCATCCGGTACCAGAGACATCAGCGCGCTGCCCAGCAGGCTGAATATCTCTATGGTGTCTCCCAGGTGGCAGCGGCCTTGGCCAGTCAGAAGCGCCGGTGCTACAAGATATACCGCCAGGACTCGAATGATCTGGTTAAGAGCAAGCAGTAAGTCTACCAGGCGCTACTTGTTACGTGTTCCCGACGTTGTGAAGCTAAGGCATTTATTTTGTTTGCCTGCCAATTACTAGTGATCCTGCTAGCCACGACCGCGATTCCTTGCCATTGTGGCAATTTCTGGCATGAATGCTGATCGGGTGAGTTTGCCCAATATTCATTTTAATTCATGGGGAAAATGGGTACATGTCGACAGTCCACGGTTCGAAGCAGTCTTTACGCAAGCCCAAGAATTGGGACTTGGTATTGAGTATACCAATAAGGCAGACCTGAATCGGCTATGCCAGAACCGACCCCACCAGGGAGTCGTATTGCAATGCTCGTCGTTGCCCGTTTCCCGCCTAATGTCACTCTCGTCGTGGCAAAACCATCAGTAAGTGGCAGTGTAAAAGGATGCAGTAGGACCCAACGACGAGGGTGTCGTGTTGGCAATTTTTTTCCAAAACGAATTGCTAGCTGGTTTCGGCCTAAGCAACCTTTTGGGATCTGATGAGTGCAGGTTTATTGGGGCAATTATGTAGTAAACAGCATTTTTTTCATCTTTTTACCCACTCTTCCCTATAACTTGGCACACTTGCATTCTCCAATACTGACTTTCTCTCGCGTCCTCGTTAGATACGAGGTCATACTTTCCAACCATTCGCGAGTACGCCTCGCCTCCACGCCACCGCCCGTCTGGCTAATGCTGGATAGGATTATGGATCCCCAAAATGTGGGATCCATTCTCCGCACGGCCTATTTTCTTGGCGCTGACGGGGTGGTTATGAGCGCGCGTGATAGTGCACCCTTGAATCCGACGGTAGCCAAGGCTAGCTCGGGGGCCTTGGAGGTGGTCAACCTGTATGTGACCACCGCACCACTGAAAACGCTATTGGCATGCCAAGCGCAGGGGTGGCAGATTATAGGCACGCTGTTATCAAATACTTCCACCCCTCTTTCTGCTCTACTCTCCCTAACTCGACCCACAATTCTAGTGATGGGCAGCGAAGGGGAAGGGCTTCGGTCGTCGCTTGTTTCCCACTGCGACACGTTGGTCCATTTGCCCCAAGCCACGGCGGCCAACACAGCGTTGGTCGACAGCCTCAACGTGTCCGTGGCCACTGGGATATTTCTACAACAACTCTTAAACAGTCGGACCCCTTAATTAGTAGCCAAATAAACCATCCGCGGCTGCGCTCAGCGCGGTGGGAAGGCATGCTATCAACAATGGCATTTTGCTCAACTCGCCATAAAGCCCAGAGGCAGAGATTTATTAAGGATGGCGCCAAAGGCCATTGCAACGCTTTGGCTGCTACCATGGTCAAGGGTAACGATCAACACAAGTCCAAATTCGTACAGCATGGCGCGAAATATCTGAATATACTCATCATTCGTGTATTTTTGTTGGCAAACTAGACAGGGGCGCAGATTAAGGGTTGAAACTCCAATAGCTGCGGCCCACTATCGATGAGGAAGTTGGCGCATCATGGTCATCTGTCCCGCATGCTGGCGTCTCCATAGCCGCCAGTGGGCGATGCGACTGGTAGGGCAGGCTCGACTCCAACGGCGCGTGACCAAAGAGAATTTGTTGAACAGAGAGAGTGGATGTGAATGAGAGATCCAGCCAGCTGGCGCTCAAGACCTGCGGCTGAGGAAGTGGAACCTCGTCCACGATCGCTTGGCTGTCGTTTGTTGATAATACCGTCTGACTGCTCCGTGAAGCGTGGTTGGGTTGGGATGCATGGGAAGGCTGTTCATATTCGGCGCGCAATGAGGGGACCGATGGGGCTGCTTGTGTATGCAAGGGTGCCGCAAGGGTGCTCGCACAGAGCGTGTGGGCCCGCGTGGCGCAAACGCGGTATTGCGACTTTTTGGTCGGTATGGCAGGGCCACAGAGCCGATGGGAAGCCGTGGAATGCGATACTGTGGAGTTGCCTATGGTGTATGAATGGAGAGAACGCGGTGCGGGTGTGCAAGGCGCGAGTTTAAAAGATGCCCGCCGGGTGCAGGTAGGCGGCAGGCCAACGAGTCGTCCAGAGCTAGCCATAGCGGGTATATAGTTGCGCGCTCTTCGATAAAAAATAAAAAACGTAGCCAATGCCACAGCCTGAATGGGGAGGAGTTTTCGTAAAACGATGTGCCAGCCACAGTCGGTTTGGTGCACACAAGCTTAACAGGTACAGCGCTGGTCGCTTTGAAGGGCAGAATGAGCGGTGACGCTGACGATGCTATTGTAAAAGGTTGCGCCGCGTCATGGGTGAATGGCTGTATAAGCTGCCTGGATTTCACAGCAATGTGGCGGTTGACAAACCGTTAATAGTACACGTGTAGAGGAAACAGAGTAAATGCAAGCCGCAGATTAGAGGTTGGGGATCCATATGCCAGTCTGCACGGCGTCCCCCTTTATAGCAGGAAGGGCTTTTTTCTTCTTTTTTTTTTGCTACCCTGAGAAATAGTTTCACCACCTCTGAATGAGGCAATGATTACCTCAAAAAAAAAAGACGCAACAGCGATGATTGGTCCTCCCTAGCAGCAGGCCCACGAGGCGGCCATGGTAAGCGGGACCAGAATTTATTTCGGCAGGTTGGGCATCAGGAGGTGTTATCTGAACTAGACAGTCTCTGGTCAGATACAGTCACGTCTTGCGCAAGCATCCAGCTAATAGGGGAATAGCATTTAGTATTGCTCTGACCAATGCAGCCAATATCTTTAGTGAGACCAGCATGTTCATTCCACGCGTTGCATATCTAGCCTTGGTCAATGCTAAACGAGAAAAGCAGGGAAGAGAGAGAGAGAGAGAGAGCGTAGTCATTTTATAGCCATATGGTGCCCATCCAAACATACAGTACCTTGGATAGAACCCCAGTATCAGCCAATCCAGCATCGCAATTGGCTTTTTGTAGTACAGGCATGCCAATTTTCCACTCATAGATTTAGAAATATTTGGGTCAACTTACACATGCCGGTGGTCCACAGTACTCTCTTGCAAGGAATCATATATGGTGGCTTTTATGGCTCGGTAACTTTAAGAGCACAATGCCATTGCCACCATTGGTATTTGTTGCCATCCAACATTAATCAATCCATCAGCAGGACGTATGCTTTGAACGGCCATTGAATCTTGGGCTCTATATTGGTAGTGGAGTTGACATTTGTTGGTACTACAAAAAGCGGGGCGCCACTTTTATTGAGTGATAGCACGTTATGACAGCCTGCACTGAATGAAGAGATGGACCTAGGATCCTACAGTGATTATTGGTCCCTAGCCAATGCTATGGTGATGCATTGTGGGCCTTGGTCAGGAGTTCTGGTGCTCTAGTTGGTGGTACAGAAGCCATCACCTTGTCCTGGCACTGCAGGTATTTATCCTCCTATTATCAACTAATCGAAAGCCATGTGGACCAAGGAAAAGGTCAATGTTTGTAATGAGATTCTCAGCATGCTGAATATTACAGCAGAGCTGGTGAAGGAGGCTCCATACGTTCCCAACTGTTCCAACATCATGGAATGGGTTCAATACATCCAAACACACATGGCAGTTCAAGGCAATCCGCAGCAGGAGGCATTGATTTCAGGATCCTTGGGCACCTTTTGAAGACCATACTTAGAAAGTCCATATGCAAGCAGCAGGCGTTATGGTACTGATAAACTTGCCTATGTACACAGTATAGCACAAGACTAGCTCTAGGTGTTGACAACTAAAAGATAATCCCAAATGACATAAATTATGCACTTTTTAATGCATTGTGTGGTATTACAGTAGACTATAGTGTCGTCGGGTTTTCCTCCAACTGAAAATGAGGGTTCTGCATTAGCAGACACCTTTTGTAGGCAGAGGAGTTTAAAGGGTTAATTCCCAGGGATAGGTGAAATAAACTCAGCTTGAAGGGTCACAACTAGATATCACTAACTCAATGAAATCTCTGCTATTCAACTCTTCAATAAACAAAATCACACATCTGCTCTCTCACAAACATCTCAAACACCATCGCAAATTGCTGTCTCAAATCACTCTGAAAAAATCCTCTCTTTTTTATTATAGGTGAAAATGGTGGTCCTTTTATAGGTGAGGAACCATGTAAACACTAACACCCTGGATAAAACCTGCATGAGGAACCATTGGTGTGGCTCCAGTGAGCACAAAATCTTTGCTAAATGGAATATGATAGAACCTTTTAGCTGCAGCGGCACTG
>JANBQA010000440.1:0-15040 GCA_027576955.1 Dimargaris xerosporica
CTGTCGACCCCAAACTCCACTGGTTCTTTTGCGCCCTGATCTTCCTCTACCTGCCATGTAAGTCCCACCAACGTGTGTGCATGTGTGTCACCCGTTGCTGGCCTTTTAATCTTATCTGGCTTTACTCCTCTGCTTGATCCTAAGCGAGGACTAGGCACACTTTACAAACGATCGACGGGGTGGCGGTGGTGTATTGCTAACATCTCGATTCATTGCTATTTTCATGGCCACAACCCTGCTCCCTCTCCTGGTCTGCCAGTATTTCCGCAAATGTACATGCACATGATTCGTCAGCGCCGCAAAGCCCTTTCGCCTGCCAAGACGTCCATCAAAGCGAGTAGTACTCCCCTCAAGAAGAAGAAGAAACTGTAACTTGCTGGATATATTGATATGCTGTCATTTGTGCCGAGTTGAGTGGACTGTGAAATTCGCTAAGCTCTTGCGGATGGCTATTAGTACACGCCCATCGTCTTAATTGGCGAGCTGGGTGCGTGGCCCCAGCTTCCAACTTGCCCTGTGGTCCGCATTCATTTTCCAGAGGAGCTCGTGCGGCAATAAAGTTTACTGCGCAATTACTAGTTGGATCATGACCACCAGAATTCAACATGGATTCGAACAAGAAAAGTAAAAGTGGTAAAGTTACTTGTTGGTGCGAAGCTCGGGTATGCTTTACTGATGTTATGTGAAAATAAAGTATGTGTAATAAAAAGGATTTGATTGAAGGGTTTACTGATCAAGTAGTCGTCGCACCATCAACACAATCATAACCTAGCAATAGGTGTCCTTGTATAATCTAAATAAAGTACTAGCAATTCGTAAGCAAGGTTGGGCCAAACAGAGACCATGCCACGGTGCAACCCACTCCGACAGCATATCGACCGACAAAGCGCACCGAATTTTATGGGCTCGCGGGCTGTTTGCTAGGGCCAACCGACGAGCTGTCTTCGCTCGCATCGGATGTCAATGGGCTTTGCTGACCATCGCGGAGGGAAGTCTGCGAGTTCGACCGGCTGATAAAAGCCAGCGATTTGTTATTGTTAAAGAATTTCTTGACCATGTTATCCGAGTTAAACAAGCCAATGAACCCGCGGATGAATTCCTGCCGACGGTCTCCCCAAAGGTTGAAGGTGCGATTGAGTTCGTACTTGAGGTCGTCCAATTCGGCGAGTAGTTCTTCGCGGGTGCCTGACCAATTCTGGCGAATCGAGTTGCTAATGTCGCGGGCCCGCTTCTTCACTTGAATCTCCTGCATCTTGAGAAAAGATATATTCAAGTCCTTGCGGCTAACCCCACGTTCCAGGTTGCGGCGCAGGTACGCGTCGTAGTCGCGCACGATACGGGTGATCAAGTCCGAGGTGCTAATGCCTTCGGTCCGCTGGGTCGGCAAGAACCGTCCTTGGGCCTTGACAAAAGCGTACACATCGTCGCCTTCCACCGACTGGTATGGAATATCGTCGTGGGACACATAATCGATGCGGTGTTCGTCCAGAAACTCTTGTGTCACTATCCACGGCGCATTCTCAATGATCTCATCCACCCACCGGCAGTGCCGCAGCGCCTCGTACCGCTCCACGTCCGATAGCACCGTTTTACCCTTGCGCCGGTGCGTCACCTGGTCATTGCACACCCCAACGATCAGGTGCACGTTGGGAAACGCGCGCTTGGCCTGCTCCAGCGCCTTGGCATGGCCAAAATGGAACAAGTCGTAAATGCCGTCGCAGTATATTCGGATTGGACGGTCATGCGGTGGTGGATTAATGCGAAAATCGCTGTGGGGCGGCAAGTCGTAGTTGGGGTTTGGTAGACCAGCAGAGGGGTCAGTGACCAGCTTGGCCACGGGCGGTGGGCCACAGTCCATCTCGCCGGCGCTGCTCGTGGGCGAGCGTGGCGAATGCGCTTGGGGGGACTGCACACTCATAGCTCCACGGGTTCAGAGGGTAAAATAACACCCCAGAACAGTTGAACAAAAGCAGCTATAGGGCACGTCGGGGAAAAATGACGCAGTGACAGCGGCACTGGCGAACAGTACAAACAATAGAGGTAACGGGTTAGGTCCACCTGCGTGTGAGAGATGCCAGCGAGCTGATGGGATTCAAATGTTTGCGACAGAGGGGACAGAGCGGGCAAGTCAGCAAACCACCACCATAAAAAAGGCTATGGACCACGAAGCCTTTGACTGAGCCTAAACGCTCGTGAACAAGGCCCAATGGATTGAATGCAGAGACCGACTGCACCTGCGCCTTGTCAAGGGCACTGCAGAAAGCGCACACTCGGAAATCCAGTGAGCACCACTGGTTATGAAGCAGGGAGAGTAAGAAGCAATGCCCAAAAAATAGAGTGCAAAGGGGGGAGGGGTTCACTAAGTGCAATGTGGGCCGATTGACTAGCTTTAAACGCACGCTGGCCACAAGCCTCCCTTTCACGCTCTTGCTGACCATAGTAGGTCTGGGTGACATAGCCATCAGCACCTGCCAGACATTGTGCCCACCACCAACCGCGGCCAAGCGATGGCTCTCCACCATCCTTCGCCTGGGTATTTCCAAAGACAACAAATACTAGCGCGACCCAATCAAGTGATACTCGCACACCCAACTGCCGAAATTTTCCGCTTGGTCAATGACCAAAAAAATCAGGCAATGTCCAGTGCGTAATTTGGGGGGCAGACATTATAGATGCAGATTGCTTTTATTATTTTTTGGTAGTCGCTGGCGTGTTGATTGCTGCTGGCCTCAGGTGGCGGGGCATCAAGGAGCGCCTGTGACTTGTCAAGTGCTGTTAGCCCAGCACATGTGTTTTCTATCGATGTGCTTCATGGTTAGCCACTCTTGGCCACCCATGCCAATTGTTATCAGGTGGTTGGGTGCAGTTACGCAAGGCTTGATGGTGCTGGATGACCTCATTGTTGAGCACTGCAGTCGGTCAGGTCACCTTCATATTCATGTGCCATCGCTACTCCATGCGGAGGAAAACCAGAGTAGGCGAGACACGCCCTGAACGCCAGTACTTACTCTAGAACTCATAAAGGTTTACCTTTTATATATCCCGGATCAGGGCTAACACCTCGAGCATACTGCAATTTAGGAAAAGAAAGAGAGAATGCAACAATGGATGGAAGTCCATTTGGCCGATGCACAGGGGCAACTAGAGCATCAAAGTTCGCAACTCGTCCACGGTATAGACAGGCACTGCTTCTGCCGATTGCAACTCGTGATGTCCTTGGACAGCGTCGTACACCTGTTGGTACTGCCACAGGCACTGGCATACTACTCGGTCAACCAACCAGTTGCGCAACACCACCTGAGCTCCATATCTGTCCGGCAACACGGCCAACGCTTGGCATGGTTCCGATGGTGGCCCCACTAGCGCATCGATGTGGGTAAGCTCTACCACCGCTGTGAGCTGTTGCAGTGGGCGATGCAGCATTTCCGTGAGCTGATTGTGCGCTAGCAGGTGGGACAAACGCTCACTGGTGTGGGTCAAGCGGTTGGCAAGCTGGGTTGAATTAGCCTTGCCACCGCCGTTATCTTGTGTGCTGTCAAGGCCATCGTCGGTGTTGCTCGCCTTGACTGGTGGGTCGGGTAACTGTGTTTGATCAGCTAGGATGTGGTACAGATGGTGTTCCACGCGAGCCACCAGAGTTTGGGTTTGCGAGTGAATAAAGCTCAAATGATCCATCAGTCCTGATCGCGCATGAACGAGCCTCGCATATACGTAACAGTTGGTATTAAGCAGATACAGATTTTTGGCCAAGGGGGTGAATTCGGTGGCAGTGGTGTCAACGAATTCCGCACAACTGGCCAACGCTGGCTGCACTACAAGCGTCAACAGGCGGCTGGTCAGTTCCTGTTCAAACTGCTGGACTTGTTCGTAGTCTGGGCTATCGGAGTCTGCCGCGGCTGCCATAAACGACCGCGTCTGTAGGCCCAGAAGTCGATCCACCAGGCCCACCACCTCGGATATAACTGGCAATACCTCCAGCGTCGATGGGTCCGGGAAATCCACCTGGCGAAGCAAGTCTCCCGCTTGTTGGTGCAGTAGTTCAAACAGTCGAAACTTGGCTTCGTCACTCAGCGTTAGCAAAGTTCGAGTCATAATGGCTTTGGTATTGGACGCCTTTTCGATCAATCGCCGATAGAAATACAACAGATGAAAGATGCCCAGCGCGGTCGCTGGGGTTTGATTCGCCGAAATGAGAGCCTGGCGAATCCAGGTCGTCAGTGGGGTCGCAATGCCTTGCATGATTTGGTCTAGCATACGTCGCAGGTCTTGATCGGACAAGGACGCCGACGTGGTGTCTAGGATGGGTGCACGCCACCAGAGCGATAGCAGGGGCGATGACAAGTGATCGTGGTTAATATCGGCAGACACTGTGCAAGAATGGCATTCGGCTGTTGCTGTAGTTTTTTTTGCACCACACAAATGGTTGCCAACCACCTTGATTTTTAAGGATGGTCCCTTACCTGGCTGTGGACTTCCGGTCAGTACATTATCCAACCATTCGCGCTCATTGGCGTGAGCCTGGTGAACCCACGCAACCATATCACCAATGTACCGCAAAGGATCTGCTGCGTGTAGTTCCAAAGGTTGCGATTGGTCAGCACGCGGTGAGAACGCGTCCGTACTGCTCGCCCGGCGCTGTGACCCTGAAGTATAGGGCCCCGACGTTCCCATCACCGCACGGTAAAAGGCGTTCACCAGGGCTTCTTGACGAAATGTGACTATGGTGCTGGTCACCGATTCAAACAATACCGGTTTCCATTTGAGCTCGCTCACCGCCCGGCGGAATCGGTTCGTCACGGTAGGTTCCTCAACGTTGAGATGCAATTCGCACTCGGCACGCACCCACTGGTACAAAAGGTTATAAATGGTATCTTCATAGCTCGACAACTGCTTGAAGATATCGTTGCTACAGGGAGATAACGCCCATGCAACCCCCAAAATACAACAAAATTAAAAAAAGGCATTAAAGTATGAGTATGCGTTACAACGTGCTGAAAAACCGTGTTACACGATACAGCGCAGAACAAAAAGCAGACCATGAAAAAAATGCAGTCTGACTCGGTGACTTACCCAATTCTCTGAGATGGCTGTGCCAAGATCAGCTGTGCATGCTTGTGTAGCGTGTGGATATCGCTGATGGTTTGAAAGAATGCCTCATTAATAAGCGCATCCACCTGGGCAAGCCACTGGTCAAAGGCATGACCCACGGCACGGCTATCTAATCCTGGGGATGTGTGGTTAGCCTGCTGGTCTGTTGGTGACCTTGTAATGGTCGTTTGCAACAGCCGGTGGCTAGCGTACGAGTAGTGTTGAAATTGATCCTCCCATTCCGTCAACAAATCCAATGCCCGGTGGAGCAGCTGCTGTTGCGAACGAGTCAAGCTAAACCGGTGCAGCAGCGCCTCGGCCAATTGACGCTTGTCGGCAGTTTCCTGGCGCTGTTGAAGCAGTTCCTCCGCTTGGAACGCTAGCGCCAGCGTCTTGGTGTGCACTTGATGGTACCGGCTCTGGACGTAACTAAAATCGGCATGCAGCGCATTGAGTCGATCCTCGAGATCAACATACCGCTGGAACACGGCAGTAAAGCTGTCCAGGTATTGCCGGTTCCATGCGAGGGTTTGCCGCTCGAGCCGAGGTCTTAATCGGGTTGGCTGCTGGTTGAGCCATTCTACTGTCATTAGAGGTGCCGATGGCTGCTCGGCGGTCGGACTCAACGGTGTCGGCGGACGGTGCGGCGTAGCTTCGGCAGTCGAATCAGGGGACGGTGTCTGGAGCTGGTACGACGTGATTAGAGCGGCCAGAGCCTCATGGGTTGCTTCAGGATCCCACGGTTCATCCAGCAAATGGCGGAGTTTGCGGGTAATGGGATGGGCAGGGCCATCGCGCGATGACTTTGGCAATGAGGCCATGGCAGTCACTGCCCGAATATGTGGTCTGCGGCACAACCGAGTCCAAAAAAAATCTAAGAGCTGGAAAATCTGGACAAAATGCAATAGGCTACCAGAGGTCTTGGCTAGCAGGAATATGGGCAATGCGCCAAAACCAAAAACCCCTTCGGTTTTGATGCCTCTGTTCTAACACCTCAGCTCCAAAAGCCGTTCAGGTGTGTGACACGCCTGGACAAAGCCACTGGTATCACGTGGCGATTTGAGCCAGCGCTTTGGCGAGCAAAAGTTGGCGTGCAGGTAGCCTCTACGAAAAAAAGAATATACGAAACCTTGTAGTGCACATTGACCAAACTATGTATGGACTTGGGCCGCAGTGATAGCATCTACAGCTCTCACCTCGCAATCTCGAGTGGTTTAAATCGGCAATTTGACTGCTCTTGTACCCTCACGCAGTGGTGTTTCTTTTAGTTTTCTTCGACCATCTTTGAGTTTATAACCCGACGTTGCGACCACCACATGTCGCTCACTGCCAGTGGCCGGTCAGGCCAGGCAAAGAAGTTCCATAAAAAGCGCCCCAAACGTTTGCAGGCGGTGACTGAATCTCAGCCACAACTAAACAGGTACCATAGACGCGCCTTTATATATTTTTTCTCGCTCAGCCATATGCACTCCGTCTCTTCCACCTCGTTGGTTGGTAGACCATTAGTCTACCTCGTCGCTGTAGCAAGCGGTTAGATTGCCAAAAAACATGCGCCTATATATCACCAACCGCTGTCACAACTAGAGATACTCTGTACGATATATGGGCCTGTTCATTCTTTGGTGATGGGGTCGTCCCAAAATTAGGTCCAAGAAACCAACGCCCACCCGCCTGGAGAACAGTCAAAAGAACACAGCCGTCAAGGTAGTCAAGGGTAATGCATTGCTCGAAGCATCCATAACCCCTGATGCGCTGAAGCAGGAACGAGCAAAGCAGGCATCGATAGTGGCATTAGTCCTTCAAACCATAAAATCCACCCAGCCTATGTTGGACCTGTCCGATGACGAATTGAACAAATCTACCACCAATGCAGCGACTGTGCCCATATCCCTGCCAAGTTCCTCCCAGACTACAACGCCAAACATGGCAGTTGATGTCAACAGCAAACAAGCCGCGCTCACAGTCCTGAATGAATCAACTGTGCTGAAATCCCTCTTTGCTCAGGCCAACAAGCGCGATGGGTTGGACAGTTCCGCCAATGACCGACTCAAGTAAGTAAGCCTTTAACTGAAAAAAAACGAATAACGGATGGCACCCAAGCTTAACCGGTTGCGTGTACGTGTCTCACCGGCTCATCCTCGATCGATCTTACCGCCACAGTTGGTACGAATGTCGTATTTAATGCCGTTTGATTTTTTATGTGGATTCTCTGTGCCACTATGTTAACCGACGGCTAGGGTGGGCAAGTACCTGGCCATTGACTGCGAGATGGTCGGCGTCGGACCTGAAGGAACCGAGTCGGTGTTGGCCCGCGTCAGCATTGTCAATTTCTACGGTCAAGTGGTCCTGGACCGATACGTACGACCTGGCCAACTGGTAACTGACTACCGAACGGCCGTGAGCGGCATTACGGCTGAATTGCTGGTAGGCGCCCGTTCGTTTAACTCAGTAGCTAAAGACGTGCACGAGTTGGCCAAGGATCGTATCCTGGTTGGTCACTCGATCAAAAATGATTTGGACGTACTCCAGTTGGAGCATCCCCGCACCCACCAACGAGATATAGCCGTCTGTGCCTCGTTTTGCAATCTGATCAATGGACGGCGACCTTCGCTCAAATTTCTGGCGCAGGAAGTGCTGGGGATCACGATTCAGATTGGGTCGCATTCATCAGTAAGTGCAATACCAGCAGTATGGCTACCAACTGACATCAATATCTAGCCCTATTTGGCATCAATCAACTGTGCTCACTCCAAGGCATTCATTTCAATCCTGCATGACTCTAAACAATGGTGGATCATAGGTGTCCGATGCGCGAGTTGCGATGCTCCTTTACCGCAAGGTAAAAACAGAGTTTGATAAGCAAGTGTTTTCGCGCCTTTCCACCCAATCGACTGCGGACCTAGCGTCAACCGATCCCGTGGACGATGCTGGCCCAAAGCGCAAAGCGCCCGGGGGTCGTACCAAGAAACATGCCAAACGGCAGCGCGCTGCCACATACAAGCAGTCAAAGCCTATGCTTACGCATTGACAATCAGCCAGGCCCTATGGACGAAATTAAAAACGGCAATGGGGTGAGTTGGAGGGGAATTGAGCAAAGAATGCGTAAGCTGCTCTCCCATTTACCCACTTCTCACTCTGTGAGGGCTTAACGGCCTTTGGCCGTTGCAGCAAGGGTAAGGTCAACCTAGTACCAATAAAGATTTTGTCTAGCGCAGGGTCATGACGCCGAATTTCCTGCCTTTTTATCCGCCCTTTTGAACCAGCAAGCTGAGTAAATTGGCATAGGTGTGCGTGCCGGTAACCACGGGCGCAGTCGGGTTTTTTATATATAAAAAATGGGCGCATTGGCAGAATGACCCCGCATTTTATATCGCGTAAATAAGGGCAGCGGCTACCCAAAATAAGCAAAATAAATAAACCAGCAAACTAACGATGCCAATCGTTTCACGACGAATTATCCACAGCCTAGTCCGCTCTCATTCAGGCACCGGTTTACTCAAACTTGAATTCAAAGTAGTCGGGGTCCAACACATGCAGACGAATATAACCGTCTTCACCACCGCTGGAGAAGCTCTTGCCGTCGGGGTGGAACGCAATGGTATTGATGGGACCGAAATGGCCACGCACTCGCCCCACTTCCTCTTGGTAAATCTTGTGGAAGAAACGGCACTCGAATTTGCCCTGACGCTGCGAGGTAGTTGTGACCTGCATGGCTTCTTGGCCACCACCCATGACGACAAACTCTTGAAGAGCGGGAACGATAACGGCCGAGTTGAGCGGAGTATCCGTAACGTACTCCTTGAGGCACTCGAGTGTGTTGGCGTCGTAGATGCGGGCAGTTTTGTCCTTGCTGCTGGTAATGAAGTAGGTGCGATCCGTGGAGAACTGCAGGTCCGTGATTAGGCCTTCGTGGTCCTGAACAGCGTTAATCACATCGCCGGTATTCCAGTCAAACAAGCTCACGGTGCCGTCTTCGTGGCCCGCGACAATGTACTTGTTCAGGTACCCCCAGCTGGCAACGCTAACCTTGCTGTCCTGGGGTTCAATCACGCTAATAGGTTCGTCCGACTGGTCTTCAGGTGTGTCGGAATCGATGGCGTATACCTTGATCGACCCATTGTAATTGCGACGCCGTTCCAACACCATCAGCACAAATTTGTCGTCCTCGGAGAATTGCACGCGCTTCACCGCAGTCTCGGCGGACCAGGTGTGCAACAGGCGTCCGTCGCGCACGCTCCACAGTCGGGCCGAGTCGTCAGCAGACCCTGTCACCATAAGCGTCGAGTCTGAATTCACATCAACGGACCAGATCGTACCCTGATGACCGTGGTATGTTCCCAGGCGTTCGCCATTATGCGAGAACCAAACGCTGACAACATTGTCCTTGGCAACGCTAAACAGCAGATCGCCTTCGCGGTTGTACTTGATCTGCGTCAACGCACGTTCGTGACCTTTGAGCAAAGTAGGGCGCATCGTTAGGGTCGCGAAAAAAGGCAAAAAAACGTATGGTAATGGAGTTGACCCGATTGGATGGATTGAAGGGAAAAAGGAAGGAGGGATCGAGAACAATTGCCGCTGTTGGTAAATGTGGCGGGGATCGGGCACTGTAGTATGGCTATAAGCTGGACTATCTAGCACAAAAAAGATGCAGAATCAGCAGAGATCAATAGCTGGAATAAGCCCGAGAAGGGTGCTTCTTGGCCTCTACTTCTCTGGGATCGTTGAGATGACCCTGGCTGCTGTGTGCTCGAACCCACAGCTGGCCGTCAGTCGTACCGCTGGCAGCCATCTCGAGCCCGCCTGCTTGCGGTGCTTGCCGCCGGTCGCTGATGGGCAAAAAAATTACTGGTTTGGCCCAGAGCGGCGCCAATATTAAAAATACACTGGGTCATGTGCTGGATTAAAGTGAGCACGTGGATGGGCCTTTAGCGGTGGGCAGGTTGATGCATGTGCTGAGTTAGCAAGCCAAGGAGACATGGCTTGGCCCAGAGTTGCAGTTGGATCACTTGGGGAGTGCCAAGCAGGCCTCGCACACCCTGTTGGCTCTGCTATGCTTCAATAACCAAGCGCGAACAAAACCCTGTCCTCGTCTTGACGTGTATCAAATTGCTTACGTGCATTGCTCATCTCGGTGACCTTTGGTCCCCTTCTCCCCCTCGTTTATTTTCTCTTTACTACTCCCTTGCTCGCATCTCGTCATCCACCGACGCCAATTCACATCTACCCACCATGTTTTTGACCAGATCGGAATACGACCGTGGCGTCAATACGTTTTCGCCTGAGGGCCGTCTCTTCCAGGTCGAGTATGCCATCGAGGCTATCAAGGTAACTAGTGTTTGCTCAGCCCACGCCCTCGCGAGCTCACTGCACCCAATTACTGCCGCCTGGTATTGCCAAGCAGACGCGATAATGCCAACAGCCGAGCTATGGATGGAAGGACCAGCAGTTCTTTCCGACCCATTACCTACCGGTTTAAGTGTGATTTTTGCGCATGTCATGTACTTTGGTTCCTGGGTAATGGCTTGGTTACGTGATGAATCGGCAACCATTGCTGCAAATATTACCTGCTGAACTATTAGCTGGGCTCGACCGCAATTGGTATCCGGACCTCGCAGGGAGTGCTGCTGGCCGTTGAAAAGCGCGTGACGTCGTCACTGCTGGAGGCAGACTCGATCGAAAAGATTCTCGAAATTGACAGTCATATCGGATGTGCCATGTCGGGGCTGACGGCGGACTCGCGCACGATGGTAGACCATGCCCGTGTCGAGGCACAGAACCACCACTTTACGTATGATGAAAAGATTTCGACCAAGAGTGTGACTCAGGCGGTCTGCGACCTGGCACTGCGTTTTGGGGAAGGTGCGCAGGGAGAAAAATCAATTATGAGCCGTCCGTTTGGTGTAGCCCTACTGATTGCCGGTTTCGATGACGACGCCAAGGAAGGTGAAGCTGCCCAGCTGTACCACACGGACCCATCGGGTACCTTTGTCAGCTACAAGGCCAAGGCCATTGGTGCCGGGTCTGAAGGAGCCCAAACGGAGCTCGAGCAGGAATACTATGACGGGATAAGTCTGCAGGAAGCCGAGGCGTTGGCTCTCAAGGTGTTGAAGCAGGTCATGGAGGAAAAGCTCAGTGCCACGAACATCCAGGTGGCTGCGGTGACCCCGGAACATGGTTTCCAGGTGTACAGCAAGGAAAAGCTACAAACCATTGTCGATACCCTCTAGCCGCTTTCTGTTTGCCATAGCCCTTTTTGGTTGGCTGCACGTCAACCAACGACGCCTGTATTACTGCTTCACCCTATTGTTCACTTTTTTTACTTATTCTCAGCCTTTGTGTCCGTTTGGGATCCTTTTTTGCAAGCCATTGAATGTAGGCATACGCATTGTGAGATCAGTGCACTTTGATGAACAGCTCATGGACGCCCATAAGGTACACTATTTCAACCATTAAAGTGAATATTCGCTGCTGCTTACACCCTGGTGGTCACTTAGTGTATCTACGGCTGCTATTCATTTCCCAGTCTAGGCTTCTAATCATTGACGCCAAAATAGCACGGAAAGATCGATCCTACCTGACGCTAAACTTGTATTTAGGTGTGGCAGGTGGATTGAGTGAGTTGGTTGAATTCAACAAGACGTCGTAATACAAATCTTTTATCAGTTGTAACTAAACAGTGAGATGCTAACCTACTTAATGCCACCATTGAAATTGCATGATTTATCAAGCGTGCCTCTATTGTAAACTAAGTAAATGACGACAAATTGGCAGAAAGCATAATCAAAGATACCACAGCTCCCAGGCTAGCAGACGTAGGGTAGAGGAGGTTAAAATATAATGAAACGGCTGACGTCAAGCCTAGTCCTGGCTTAAAGCCAGATACAAACCATTCGTTTGATTTAAAACGTAAATTACGGTTAAACTGCTGAGAAATCCATGTGCATTCGCTCGCAGCAGGCGTCAGTAAAAATTTTTCTGGAAATATGGCCTCAAGCTCACGCATTAAGGGTTCTACGTTTATCTCCTTAACTTTGCACTTATTAAGCCGATGAATCGGAAAGTCATGCTCGCTGATTAATCGCTTTACAAATTTTTCGGCATTGTTAACTCTTTCATTATGAAGTTTAACACTTTCATAATGAAGTTCAGCACTTGCATAACGAAGTGCGACATACGCTGCATGTTCGTAGTAATCGAGGCGATAGTCAGGAATGGATTCCCAAAACGTGACCATGTATCGGTTCACGCATCTTTTCAATGAACGTGACGACCTGATCGTAGTAACCTTTTGCAACGTAAGCCGTGATGAGTTCGGGGATGACTTGAAAGGCCATAATATTGTTGAAGACATACTGCACTCGCTTATTGTCGAAATGACCGATTTCATATAACAAAGCATCTCTGGATAAAGGATATGAGGCACTTTTTAGTCGACAGAAATCAGCATTATTGATAACTTCCAGGTACTTCTCCACTAGGCCAGGCACCTCCATCACATAATCTTGGTTAAACGCGCCTAACGGTCCCTCGGTAACGTCTGAAATAGATAACTCTTTGTAACTTTTCGCTTTGTAATGCCGTAGTATGCTCTTTGAACGATCATAGTTGTAATCTGGGAGCACACGCAGACCTGCAAATATATCTGGGTACGGAGCCCCATCATAAGGTATCTGTTTCGCCTCGCTGCTTCTTGATTTCTCCGATGCTGCATACTTGTAATACAGATCAGAGAAAATATGAATATGATAGTGCAAGCTTTCCACCACTACGTCACCTGTGATGTATACTCGGGATGAATCCAGACGAGTTGACTCTAGGAGCAAATCATGATCATGGTGGAACTTCACATGGCGCCATAAGTAGTGATTAAACCAATTTTTGGCTTCCGCGTTATTAGTTTCTAAGTGTTCCTGGTGTAGCGGGCCTGGGGTCAGGTGACCCAAAGGCCACTCTTTCCCCGCCCCCACAAATTTGCCCCAACTGATAGCAACGCCCAACTCAGTTAGGGCTGTGGGCAATATCTCTGCACACCCTGTACCTGGCCCACATAAGGAGCCACCCCACCTCCCAGGCTCAGGCTCCTTGTATGTTGAACAAATAAATACGCCTATCTTTATTTTGATACTTGACACCGCCTGGTCCCCTGCGACACTGGTACTGCTGCTCGCCTGCATAGGGACCAGTAGGGTCCTCCAGGTATTGCTTCTCAATCGCCTAGGTTGACCAAAGGTAATGCACCAGCTACAGGACAATGGCGTATGATTAGATTATACTGTGGTGAATTACATGCTGTGCCCTAGATTGCTAGCACTCCCTGCTCTGCATGCTTTAAACCATATGAAGCACCGCCTACCTTACGGAGTAAACCCTGCTCATCAATGAGCTTAACAAAGTGATCAAAATGAGAAGTTTCAAAAGATTCTTTCCATTGCTTCAAATCGCTTGGAAGTTCCCATGGATCTTTAGACGCCTTTTTAGGCTTAGTGGGATCCGAAGCCTGTTTAGCAGAAATCAAAAATTTATTCATCCACGACTTAAACCGATTTAGTTGCCCAGATGGCGTGGGTTGAAGGTCAGAAGGTGATGACGGGTTATCAATGATGCCAGAATTACCAGACGTCGTCGGCTGGTCCATGGCCATAGTCAGTGTGGCCAACAGCAACAGAGTAATTTCGTAACGCGTGGTGAGAAGATGGAAAGCAGGGACAGAGGGAGCAGATAAACCAAATGCAGCATGTAAAGAACAGCGCTCAAAGCAAATGTCAAAGTGACATGGCAGAATAGCTCAGGACAAAGGCAGTAGAGAACTGGAGAGGTGGTCAGCGAAGGTCAAGGTGGTGGAGTGCTCTGGAGGTAGCCAAACCACAAGTATTTATATGCAAATGATTTTTACGAACAGAACCGTACAGGGCCTGGGCACGTCTGTTGTGGAACCATTAGTTCCTCTGTCCAAAAAATGCTTATGGTCTTTGCACTGGATGGCCAACTGTGCGGTCGCTTTGTCAGCATCCTTTATGGTTCTTGTGCAAGGTGATGTCACCAAGCGCATTCGTTTTGGCAAAGATAATTCACACTTGACAATGGTCTTTTGCCGCTGCCTCGCTGCTCTAGCAAGTGAGCCTATAGTTGTGCAACCGTGCCTTGCCCAGTGCCAAGGGCAGCGACCATTTTGGGAATGCTGTCGGCTTTTGTCTCCTTTTTGTTGACGTGGATGGAAAGCAGCGAATGGAGCAGGTCCCTTGCTCAGCTCGGGAGCACTCGAGGGTCATGTCAGCAAGAATAACTTTCCTTTGTTCTCCATTTTGTTGACGAGTGACCCAGTGACACGAATGGCCAAGGTTCCATAGCAAAGGCCTTGGTGCACTTGCCATTTTTATTTCTCCCTCTTTTCAACGAAAAGGAAACGGACAAACTACAGCACCAGCTGTTGTCGGCTTTTGCAATCTGTGATCTTTTGCACCATACCGGTTTCATGGTTTCCTTTGATGAGGCGGCGCTGCCTTGCCTAATCCAGGCTCCTGTACCACACCTGTGATACTAGTGTGGTTCCCTTTTTCATGTGCTGCCCAAAGCCAGCACACTTTTCCGCCACCCAGTGCACTTTCCACTGGGGCACTGGCCTCCTAAAGTGTGAGTCCTATATACCGGCACCAGCAAGATGGACTCATGCATCTCATGCGAGCCTTCAAGCTGCCACTGCGTTGAGTTGACCCAGCTGTTATTTTTACAGTTTTGTAGCAAAGTGCCGCTTAGTAGTAACGACGTTGTGCCACTCTATAAGCCCGGCCCTGTATAAACCGAACAGCTTGGCGCAACGCCATGCTTTATTTATGTCGTTTATTCATCCAGAATAATCACAGCAAATAGACAACTGTTGTACATCAAGGCTGTCATTTCATGCGAGTTGGGCAATATTGTCGCAGGGAACCAGGAAGTGTCAAGTATCAAATAA
>JANBQA010000441.1:0-15039 GCA_027576955.1 Dimargaris xerosporica
GCTTGGCGTCGTACGTCGACCCAGCTATTATTTCGGTGGGAGCCACCGGCATCCGACCAGCCCAGCCAACTGGCGACGACCATGGCGGCATGGTTGATGGCCACGAAGAGCCCCTGACAGTGGACTTTAGCTTAATTGCCGCGGGTAACGCACTGCCTTCGACCACGTCGGCGCACCGACTGTCGCACAAGGCCAAGGGCAAGCAGCCCTTGGTTGCAGGCTACCCCGGCCAACCAGGGATGGCTGTTTCCCATCACCGATTTGGTAGGGACCAGCCGCTAGCCAGTGATTCCGAAGGCCCATTGGACGACTCCGATGCGCCAGCTGATGTGTTTTATAATGATGGCCCATCCACCCACGAGCGAGCGGGGTATTACCACCATTCCCCGCGCAATCGCCCAGGACGGGACCATGGTTCCCCTCGCCATCGTACTCCACGCCGTACGCCCCGGCAGTTGCGGCCCAACGCCTGGGCCAGCGGTGATGTGGATCAGTTCAAGGACGAGGAATTTGATTTTCAGAGTAACTTGAGCATGTTCGATAAAAAGAAGGTGTTTGACGAAATTCGATCCAACGACGCCACCGATCCGGACACTTTGCTGGTGAATCTGAATATCAAGCCTCAGTTTGCGAAACCAGCCCCACGCAACTTGGCTCCCACTGAAAATGTTTTGGATCCGGCACCTGCTTCTCATCGGAGCTCGGCGTACGCAGCCCTGGATGAGTCCAGCGCTGACGATTCGGAAACCGAAGCGAGCGAGCTGCCCACAGGTCCCGCGGTTGGTATCCCAGATGGTGCCGTGCTGAGTGCCATTGTGGCGGAGTCCACCGAGCCCACGGCACTGGCCAACCTGCCCCCGTTGAGTGGTCACCGGAGTCTCAAGAGCTCCAATTGCAGCAGCAACACCACTGGGCCGTCGCAGCGCAGCCGCCATGTGAGCGATTGGTCTAGCGGTCGTCCACCCATGGGCCATCTGACTCGCAATCCCGTCTCGGCCACTGATCTGTTGGCCACCATGAAGGGAGCCAACGTGGTGGAGCTTTCCGGCCGAGCGACCAACACGTCACAGAGCATGCCCCCGACGCCAGCAAATCCTGGAACCAGCGCGGCCAAACCGCGATTCAAGGCGGTCAATGGCACCATGGTGCCAGGGGTCACTCGAGCGCAGTTTGTGGAGTTGGAGCGGATCCTGACCACCGACGTCGTGGGCCCCAGCAAAGAGCAGCTTATCGAGAATGCGGGGCGAAGCTGTGCCATGCTTTGCTTGCAGGTTCTAGGCGGATCACGGCGCATCCAACCAGGGAACCACAACGCTCCGCCGGTGGTGCTCATAATGGCGGGCAACAACCGCCTGGGAGCGATTGGGGTGTGTGGAGCACGGCACCTGGTCAACCATGGCTGCGAGGTGGTGTTTGTGGTTGCAGGCAAAGACCGGGACTTGGAACCTAGTGTGTTTTACCAGCAGCGGTTAGCCCGACTAGCTGGGGCGCGCCTGATTGGACGGGTTACTGCGCTACCCGATCAGTCGGACTCGCCAGTGGATTTGATCGTGGACGGGTTGTTGGGTGCGACCCACGCGTTCAACGACATTGCCATGGCCACTGAGCAGCAGACCATCACACAGCTGATTCAGTGGGCCAACGAAAACAAGGCCCCGGTGTTAGCGCTCGAGGTACCCAGCGGCCATACCAAGACATCCCAGGCGACCAACCCTGACGTTCCCAACCCCTACGAGATGATTGTGCCGCGATGGACTCTCTGTTTTGGTGCGCCGAGTGCCGAGCTCACCTCGCGGGCCATGTCGGGCGAGCTGACCCTGGCAGATATGGGGGTGCCACATGCTCTTTGGAAGCGGGTGGGCGTGCGTCAATGGCGGATGCCGTGGGGTGCCGACTATTTAGTGGGATTGGAGTACTGCTAAATGCCCTTGTTGCAGTTCAATGCGTGCCCGTATTTTTTTCTTACTGATGGTGGTGTTTCTTCCTACCATGTGTTTCCATTTTTTAGAGGTGACGTGATACTCTTTGTTTAACTAAAAGTTTTCTCTTTCATCCGAAATTTCGCTGCTTTTACGAGCCAACCAAGGTTTACTGCATTTTCGCGCGTGTTTGGTGCATCTATCTACTACCTGGGCTGTAAATACTATAAAAGGCCAGCGATTGCCAGCAGTTCCTGGAGAAGGGGGGATGGCGAAGTCGGGTGGGTGTTGGTGATGTGGGTTGGCCTTATTTCGGGCTGTCATCAGGGTTTCTAGCTACTAGTGTAAGCGTAGAGAGTTAGCTCGGCGGGCTTTTAAGGGCCTGTGGCCCGCCATGGGACTAGTTTATATAAGGTGGGTGGGTCAAATGGCGTGGGTTGCCAGGTGTCACCACACAAGCGGTTTTTTCAAAAACTTGGCATCTAGCGCATTGGTGAAAGTAGTAGCTGATCGGCCTTGCTCGTAAAAGAGAGCTCCAGTGGGGCACGACGAAGAAAAAAAATAGATGCAAATAACCGCAGTTGGTGGGTTTCCGTCCGTTGAGGCAGTGGTGTTGACAAGGTACTCCAAGGCGTCTTGTCGGCATTGTTTTTGTTTGTCTGACCTTTTTATTCACAAGTTTGTTTTGGTGTCTGCGTATGCGTGTTCTGCATCGAAATCATTATCGATTGCAGACCTGGCTGTGTCAACCCACACGCACTCGGCATCGGCTGTGATTTAATCGCCGCCACTCACGACGCGACAGTGGCACCTGGTTCTATGCTACATCTTTCGCCTCTATTGATCGCTTCTCCGTCTGCTTTGTACGGCTGATCACAGTTCGTGGACCAGCGCTGCTTTAATCATCGTTGCTACTGGGCAAACCAATTCTCCGCTGTAGCCATGGACACTGCTGGAACCCAGTGGTACCCAACCACATTCAAGACTCTGCACGGACTTTTGTGCAGTGCCTTTGGCCATTCCAAACACTCCATTACTGATGTCGCTGGGGAAGAAGCGATGCTGGTGGTGGCTCGTCGCCTCCAGGCAGAGCTGCAAACGCACCGTAATGCCCTGATTGCCGTTGGCCATGACTCTCAACCCAACCGTGAGCACCGAAACCGCATCGTCAACCAAAAAACGGCGGAAATTAACGGGATGCCCTACGAACTCACCGCAGACTTTGTCAACGAGACGACCAAGCTGGCCGATTTTTTGGGTATTGATGAAGATCTGGCGGCAACCCTGCTGCAGTTTGCCACCGAATATGCCACTCGCTTTGGTCGCAGTCCCGCGGAAACTGCCGTCTTGCTGTACCATACCGAGACCTACTACAAGGTGGCAGCGTTGGAGCTTATCGTCAAGGCGGCGATGGATGATGAGATTGCTGATCCAATACACCACCTCTGTCAGTGGTTTTTAAATGAGCATGTCTTGGTAGGGTCAGCGGCAGTAGCGACGGCCAGCACCCCAACAACCTCGGTGCTGGTGCCCTGGCTAAAGGTGCTGGTGAGCCATGGGTCCCGCATCGGCCATCTGCAGGAACTCAAGTCTCGCGCCCAATCGCTGCCCCATGCCGCCTCGGCCCACAACACAACCGAAACCGTGGAGAGCCTGCTGCCATTTGGTAGCCTTGCGGTGGACGAAGTGGTAGAGAAGTTGACGCTGGAGCGCCAGACCTTGGCCAATGTCCTATTCCTCGCGTGTTACTACCGCACCGCGTCGCCAGGCGACATCACGGCCCTTTGCCACCACGTCAAGGACCACGGGCAGCCGCACGATCCGGTGACCTTGTACCTGATTGCCAGCATCCTGGCCTGCATTGACTTGCCGGCAGCTGCTGTTCCGAATCCCGAACGCTCCGACACGGCGGCTGCCTTTGCTTCCACGGCCCACGTGGCGGCCATAACCCAGATCAGTGACCTGCTAAACTCGGTTAACCGTTGGCCAATCAACTCCGTCTTTTTCCGAGGGCTGCGCGGCCTGATTCTCCTGCAGTGGAGCCAATTCCTTTTGCTCATCCTGCACCGTTACCCTGCCTTTGAGTCCCAAGTGGGTTTTCGTGAGGACCGGATCGAACAATGGGTCGAGCACGCGGTGCAGCTAGGGGCGTTTCCATTCATTACCCATTACTGCCTGTCGTTCAAGGCCATTGACGCCAGCCGGTACGAAACCCCGGACGTTCACGTGTACCCGCCCACTGCTCGGGCCACCGACCCCGATTTTCAGTGGCACATGTGCCATCAACTCTGCCAAACCATTACTGGGTTGATTGCCAACATGTCCAGCATCCTACGGCGCATGCGCTACCGTGAAGAAGATAGCTTTTTGCATATGCACCACCAGCAGGCCCAGAGACTGACCCACGACGGTTCGGTTTTTGACTCGCGGTCTACGGCCGACGGGGGCATCTTTGCGCGACCGTCCGAACCTGTATTGCAGCACGACATCGAGCAGCTGTTCACCGTGGTGGCTACGCTGTATGCGGACCGACCGGACATGGGCCTGCAGTTTTGGGTGGCATTGTCTCCTTCCCACCTGCCCCTCACAGAGCAGCCGCTAATGTACAAGGGCATGAATGCCCGGTTGGACACGTTGGACGAGCGTTTGCACGTGTTTTTGAAATGGGCTTCAGACTGCCGCGTTCCAGGCATGGTCCGTGCCTACTTTGACATGCTGGGCTCTTTGGCCACTGGACCCCAGTGCGCTCAGTTTGCCTACATTTTTATGAACACTGCTTCAACGGCAGTCACAGCGTCATCGGCAGGTGGGTTGCCCCGCAGTCTGTGCTCCTGGTCTGCTCTGTTTGCCGCACTGGAATTTTACGCCCAGCGTCTTCGTCAGGTGGCAGCCACGAACCCTGCCACAGGAACGCAGGCCCTGAGTGGGTTGGTGGGAGGTAATGTCGCGAGCGGCATGGCAAATGCAGCTGCCGTGGCCATCCCGCCAGCAGAAGTGGACCTTATTCTGTCTTTTTTGCGACTGCTACGACAGGTGGTCTCGCATTCGATCGTGGTACGCATCACCTTGTACGAGAACGCCCAATATCGTGCGCTGTACACGCTCTTTAACCTGCTCGGGTGCCGTATTCCTATCACTCTTAAGGCGGCAATCTTGAGTACCATTGCGGCCTTTTGTGCACCACCGGCTGCTTCTGTGCGAGACCACGAGCTGGACATGGTTCCTGCCACGGTGGAAATTGCCAAGCAGGTATGGCATTTCTTGGAGATGTCACAAACGGTATCCACCGTACACGATGTGACCATCCTCCAGCGGCACTATCAGCAACAGCAGCAACAGCCCCCAACGACGCAGGTAGCGTCATTCCTGGCTAACTCGCCAACTCGCACCCCCAACGTTCATTTAATGTCGGGAGTGATTCCGCCCTCGGTGACACGTCCTTTGGCGGAGGGCCAAAGCGCAGGGATGCTGTTCGAGTTGGAAGAAGTTGAATCCATGAAGGAAATCTACCCCGAGACGCTGGCGTTTATTCACCTCCTGTTGGCCTTGATCCACCCGCCCTTGGATACCAAGGCCAATGGGGCCAATGTGCCACGCCTTACCGATGGGATGGATCCACTTCCCGTGGCGAGTGGCTACGGAACCGCGTCGCCATCGATACCCGCTGATTTGGGTGGAGCATACCGATTGCCAGGCGTTGCGCCTTATGTGACTTTGGTGGTGGACAATGTGCTGCTCAAGGCTGATCAACGAGGTTATCGTTACCCAACGGAGAAATGGCAGGTGGTATTGGCTTGCCTGCAGCTGGTGGAGCGATGCCTGCAGACATTTGACTTGATCCACTTCCTATTGAACCCTGATGTGCGAGCATTTTCAGAGCAGCACGCCTTCGATCCTGTGCAGTTTACCAAGTCCTTGAACCAAACCCAATCGGGCGACCAGATCCTCCCTCCCCAGCTGGCCACCATCCTTCGTTCACTATTGCTTCACCCAGGGTTTGACCTGTTGGTGCGAATCTTGACAGGAACCAAGCTGTGCGATACCCTGCTCGACATCTTGCAAACCAACAACGTCGATGTGCTAAACACACCCGCCGGAGCCGCCGATGGGACCGAGAATGGGCCATTGGGCGATACGAGCATGCCCCGCGCCGAGGCCCTGCTGTTAGCCGAGGTTACTCGCCGCGTGCTCCGTATTCTGTCCCATGTGCTCCAAGTGCAGTCAGTATTTTTGAGCCAGCTGTACCCACTGTTGGCGGATCCCTGGGTGCAGGAACAGCTCCAGATTAATCCGTTGCATCTACCACGAAGCATCACGTCCTTGGACCAATTGCTGCTGTACCGGTACCCAGCCATCGTCCAAATGGCCCTACTGATCAACTGCCAAACCTGTCCCGAAGTATGCTTGCTGTCGATACATTTGCTGGGTCAGCTGGCAGCCTCTCCCGTGTTTTGTGGAACGGCCCATCCTTTGGTCGATGTCAGTCATCCGGCATTGCTACCCGACCTGCCAGGCGACGGGATCAATCGGTTGGTTACGCTTCTTGAAAATAGCGACGAGTCCCTGCGGATTCTGTATGGATACCTCGAACGCCTGGAGCAGGATGAGCCCGAGCTCAACGACGCTAGCGTGATTGAGGGCACCGATAATCCTGTGCGTTGGACCGCTGGCGCTGACAAAGATGGCGACGCTTCGCGAAGCCCTATCAACGCCAACACTGTCCGTCTGGCCATTATCGATTTAATCCTCGCTAACTTGGACCCGCACTGTGGTTGCCCATCATTGGCCCATTGGTTGCTGGGGTTTGACGTGTCATCGCCGCAAGCGGTGCGCAGCTCTCAGATCCGCGACCCACAGTTGGTGGCCATGACTGTGGACGCTCAGCGCACACCAACTAAGATGTCCTGCTTGCACATTTTGTTAGAAGCGCTTCGCCAGGGCACGTCCACCAGTCCAGGCATGGCCTCCGATGGTGTCATTGACACCGATGCTGAGCCCGATCAGGGCCTGTTTACGCAACACCCAGTGTTTGCCGAGCGCTGCTACAACCTGATGTACCGGCTTTGCGCCGATGCCAACACGGGGCCGCCGGTGCGCAAATATCTGCGTGAGATTGAGGACTTTTACCCCAAGCAGCTGGGGTTGATGGTCCACTCTTCGGCGGTGTTCCTAGAGCCTTCAGCGGTCAAAGGGGATCCAAATGAAGTGACCATGGGCCCAGACTGGGTGAATATCATGCGTTCCGTGGCCTTTTTGCACCAGCGCGCCTGGCTGTTTCGAGGGTCGGCGCTCGAATTGCACCAACTGGCCACGAGCCAACAGCGGGCCAAAGTTATGGAGTTGCTGCGCGTTCTTTATCAGCCCACGGATGAATCGGCCGAGAATAGCTTAGGTGCCGCCCTAACCGTAACCGATGTGGACGAACACCATGTGGCATTTTGGGAACAAACCATTTCGGCCCAGTTGGCCAGCAAGTTTGGTCCGATGGGCACGCCGACCCATACGGTGCCATTGACCCGGTGGTTTGTCGAATTGTACAGCCTTTGGCGTGAGACCCACCTATTCTTCCAACAAGCCTATCAGACACTAGACGCGGCCAACGATGGTAACGCCGCCATACCTACTGTCTCCCGACGAGCATCCAAGGAGGATGATGGCAGTACCCCGTCGCCATCGCTAGAGTACTTTCAACAGGTCAATTTTCAAGCATTCACGCGGACCGACAGCCAAGGGTGTACCATCTACGATTTACGGGCCCTATACCTGCAGCTCCAAGCTGAATTGCGCCGCAAGGAACACGAGGGCGTAATCAGCTCCTTGGGCCATCGCCACAATGCCCAGCAGGAGATTCGTCGCATCCTCAAGTTTTTGTTTGTCAAATCCCAGCAGCTCAAGGTGGAATACGCTCATAGCCATGCGCTGCACTCGTGGCAGCAGCTGGTCGAAGTTACTTTTACCAGCGGGTTTGATTACTTGCGCGACTTTGTCAGCGGTGGTGATGAATCGGATGGATGGTCGACCCGTCATGATTTATTTTCTCTGCCTTCAGCCAGCGTCGATGCCGCCCAACAACGGTCGCTCGGGGGCCAGTCATGCGAACCGCTGGTCCTTCAGCTGTTGGATGTGACACTGACGCGGTTCGGGTTACTTGGTCATCAGGCTGACGAGGCAATGTCGTCGGGTCTGATTCATTTGGGCAATTTGGTCCTGTTGTTGGTCGCCAAACTTGGCTATGACTTGCCACAGCGGTTGGGTGTGATGACGTCGATCTGGCTCCAGACGCACTGCCAAACGGCCGCTGGGTCCGCCAGCAGCATGACGTTGCTGGAATCCCAGTTTCCCGTATCATGGCTGGCCGCCCTGTGGGAGCGGTTGATCCCGTCCGTGGTAGATACGGGCTCTGCTTTGGCGTTGCGAGGCACACTATACACGGCGGTGCTGTACTTCCTTCGGTACGTGTTCACAGTCGTCGACAAGGATGCCGAAATTTCGGAACGGCTACATGACGGGCCATTGTCGACCGGTACCGCGGACCAAGGCCGTGGCTTGACCCAGCTGCAGGCGCCGCCCCGGTCCCGTGGTCAGCTAGAAAATGCGATTGTAGCGGTGTTGCAAACGTATGGTGATCAGCTGCTGGAGATGCTGGGTCGTGATGCCATCGATGGCACCGGTGTGTGGCGCACCGTGGCCTTTGCGCTGCTGGAGCAGTTGGTGCGATGCTTTGGGCGATCGGGGGCCGGGAACAAGATTGTTCAATTTATTGCCCATCGCAATCTGCTTCACCACATGGTCACGGTATTGAAGCGCGACGAGCTCGGCTTGGCCCAGACGCTGCAACTCGAGCCACAGGACTTGGTGCCGCTGTTTGTCTTTGAGAGTAAGATGTCTTTTTTCCTGCGGCTCGCCCAATCACGGAATGGTGTCGATTGCTTGCAGAATAACGGCGTCGTGGACGTCCTGGACGACTGCCAAGTCCTGGAGCTTCGACCTGAGGGCGATACTACCCAGCTGTTGCAGGATGACGCCCAACAGCCTACGTTTGAGCGGTATCACCACATCCTGCTGCCCATCATCCAGCTCTTGCATGCCTTAATGGCTCAACCTGCCCGGGAGCGAGCCGTACTCGCCACCAAGACTGTGCAGTATTTGACCCGCCATCGCCGAGTGTTTGAAGCCGTGTTTGCCGATGATAGCAAGTTTGTGTCGTTGTCGGTGCTCAAAGAAATGACCGCATTGACCGCCCTGCTGAATCTGCTGGTCCGCTGTATGCCACTGGCGCCGCGCACCAGCGGGCCGTTTAGCCGCAGTGGCAGTCCGCTGGACCTCTTTGGCTTTGAAACGGCGGTCCTGGCAGTGCTGACCCGCTATCGCGAGTATCGCGAATGGCAGCCACGTCTCAAGGCAGTGGGCGACCATGAGCAGGCGCTGGCCGAAACGAAGGCCGCGATGGCAGATGGCCAAACGTCTCTGTTGGACCAGCAGGCAACGGATGCCGTCCAGAGTCTCTTTCGAAATATTCTGGAGGCCTGTCTGTTCCTCACAGGCTCGGGTGATTTGTTAGCCATGCGCGAAGGCCATGGATTTATGCAGGTCAATGGGCTGCACCACGACTTCCAACCCAGGTTTTCCTGTACCATTGCTTTCCACGACACCACTAACACTGCCGATGGGGAGAACGCGCCCACCTTTGGGTTACGCGCTCCGTCGCTAGCCACCTTGGTGATGGTGCTTGCCCATAGCGTCAAGGCGTTGCAGGGCTGGCTTCGACAGCGCGACCAATTGACTGAATACAATCAAGTACCATCGCACTTAACCACCAGTGACGTTGCGATTATCTTGCAGTCGTCCCCGTTGAGCGATCAAGTGGATTCGCTCACTTTGTCTCAGCGCCAGCAGGTGGCACAGGATGCGCTGCACCAGCAGCTCAAAGCAACAACGGCGCGCATTCATACGACGCTGCAAACGGTCGAAATGGCTCTCTACCTGTTGTGGCAGCACCTTGAATACTACTTGTCGGCCCAGGCCAGCCCTCACACAGTGTCGCCCGTGGTCTCTCGTACCCGCGACAAAACGCCTTTGGTGGCCCATGCGTTCCAACAGCTCACGCGTCCCTCGCCTGACCAGCAGGCCACGCTTCGCTTGGAAGCCGCTTCGCTGCTGCAGCCAGTGATGGCTCAGCTGAACTCGCTCAAACTGCCGGGATTGATCACGGATATAGATGCTGATCAGCGGTCGCTGTTTATCCAGCGCACCACGCGCAAACTCAAAGACCTATTGCAGGGTTCGTTAGCTGCCATGTAACTGCTTTGAGTGTAGGCAAGGATGTGTGTAGTCATGGATAGTAGAGTGCTGCTCTGTTGTTTTTTTTTGCGCGGAGAGACGTAGTATGACTTTATGTGTGGGTGTATGGGAGTTTTAATTAGATGCTCTTTAATTACTACTGGTTTCCTGAGCATGGCATTTATCTTACTTTTTACTAATTTGGGGCTTTTACCTCTTTTCTCGATCTGATACCCGTTAATAAAGCACGGCTTCGCCGAAGACTTTTTTGGTGCGCGGCCCAGGTTATTCGGTATCATGCCGTCTATTAGCAGCCTCTTACTCTAAGAGAACAGACAAAACTGGGTTTATTACGCCATAGGGGGAGCACACTTGATATAGATATCGTTGTGCGCAGTGGGAGTGGACTAAAACAGCACATCCCAGACTGCCTGTAGGCAGCCGTCCAGTAGACACTCAGAACTTGAAGAAAAAAAAGGAGAAGAGAGATCAGGGCAGAGGATTAAACCACGATCCTTATAGCTGGAAGCAGCATGCGCTATCACTGGTGCTACGTTGCCTCCTCCCAAGGAAAGGTAAGTATGTCAGATCCTTGCTATGGATTGATGATTGATTGTGCCCATTGGTTCATGGCGTGGGGGTTCCAGTCGACTCAGTTGGACTAGGTGGCCTTGGTGGCCCAAGTTTTTGAGGATTAGTTGGTGTACCACCAACATAGGCCAGGCTAATTGTAGCCACGGTGGCGAATACTAGCCAAAAGGTGCGGTGAGCCATAGCGTAGTGTCAATAGATGAACATGGGGTGGAAGGAATGGAGCAGCGCGGTACTGCGAGACTAAAAGGGAGAAAAGGTTGTATATGAAAGGGGTAAGGGTGTGAAGAAAGCGGCAAATCCTCACATATTTATAAGTTTATTTCTCAGGGATAACTGCCAGAGACCCTGTAGCATTCATATTATTCTCTTAATGCATCCTCGTCTAAACTACCAGCCACGGTAAAGAGGGATGAAAGAATGTTAGTATGGGTAGAGCAATCGGGTGGCAAGGCCTCAGTGTTTTCCTCTGCAGCCAGGGTAGTGCCAAATACAGCGGCTTGTGAACCATGAACGTAAAGCCGCGTAACCATCAGTAAGAGTGTCGTTGGCGGCCTCATTTTCTTTTTTATTGCCATGGGCTGTACAAGGGAAACAGAAAAGAATGCTGCCTTACCTAAACTACCAACCACAGCACAGAGAGATGAAAGGGTACTGGCATGGGTGATGCTACCAGATGGCAAGACTATGCCATTGGCTCTGAAACCAGCGAGGGCATAGCACATCAGCTTGTTAAACATAAGCGCTGGCTGGTGTAACTGTCAGCGAAGGCGTTGTTGGTGGCCTCATTTTCTTTTCCTTTGCTGTGAGCTGTAAAAGGGAAACGGGGGAGTGCCGCTTCGCCTGGACCACCAACCACAGCACAGAGAAATGAAAGGGTGCTGGCTTAGACGAAACAGCCCATTGGCAAGGCCTCGATCCTTTCCACTGCAGCTGAGGCAGTGCCAAATACAGCGGCTCGTTGAACATGAATGCTGGCCGGTGTTTCTGGTGGCAAGAGTGTCATTGGCAGCCTCATTTTCTCTTCTTTTGCCGTATGCTGTAAAAGGACAGTGGAGAGTGATGCCTAGTCACTCTGGGGTACACAAAGATCACACTAGGCTATTGGTATTAGCCGACTACCCATCTTCATTGCTTAATTAGGCTGCCTTCCAGTGCTTGAACGAAAAGCACTGCTGCCGTCAAGGCATTCCCATGCATATATGCATTACCCTTTTTAATCAATGGTGTGCAAAGAGCACACCAGGATAACGTCAGCACATTGCTCCATTTATCTCTGGTCGCTAAGGGGTGCTTCATTTATCGTCTTCGTCTGCCAACGCGACTACCATCCACCAAAAAATTTGGTAATGAGATACTTATAGTGGATGACGCTGTGCTTGGCTAGTGCTATGTTGGTGCTCTGTTGTACTACACCCATGGCCAAGTGCTATGGGGCGTGGTCAAATAGGGCTATGAGGGTAACCAGCTATTTCTTCGACTAACCATTGTGACACGTTTTTTATACAGGCATGCTGTAGGAGAGGACGCAGGCCCCATGCATTCCTGTATACTCAGTTGTTTCAACATCGTGGTATTTTTATCTATTGGTAACACATGGACGACCATTGCCAAAAGCCAACCTGGCATCCAATTGTGTCTTGGGGCCTTGTCGCTAACCATCAGTGAGCTGCACTCCAGCTGATCTCGCTATATAATCACAGAATATCAAGGCTCATTGGGGCCTTGTGTTGGGATGTGTTGGTGGGTTGGCAAAGTAGCAGAGCTTATCATTTCCTCACCACCGCAGCCCAGTCTCATCCAACGTATTCTTGTGCCACACCCATGCACTCATGGATCACCTCGTCTTTTTTTGCGCCGCTTTCAGCTGATGATCATTATTGTGTAACCAAGTACAAGTCGCAGCATGCCTAGGCACGCCAGTGCATGGCAATGGGTACTCTGTTGGAAACGGGGCGGCATATCAATGGAAATACCATCGCCCAGCCAAATTGATGGACTGGAAGCCAAGTGTCTAGGAACTACCATGCACACACCTTGTCCTGTCTGGCCTTCACAGGTCTCCTCTGGATTTTGGTTAGCAGCTCTTAAGGGTACTTATGTTGTTTTGCTGTTCCAAATGGTACTTTTGCATTTATTGAAACCATTACTATTTGCAGTATTTGCCAGACCTAACGCCGCTAGCTTTGGCTTGCTAGTTTTTGATAGAGTGGCTGCAAAGAACCATGGTTATGCTACGTCCACGCTACTGAATAATGTGCTGCTTTTGAATGCGCCTTTGATTTAATGGTCAAAGTGAAGCAGTGTTGGTCGTAGTTTAAGGACTCATCGATTGGTCAGTGAACTGTCTGTAGGGCCTACTTGCAGCCTAGCGAAAACGGTGCATTACTGGGGCTAACTAATGTAGCGGGACTGGGGTCAAGTGACCCAAAGGCCACTCTCTTTCCTCGCCCCCACAAATTCGCCCCAACTGATGGCAACGCCCAACTCAGTTGTGGCTGTGGGCGATATCTCTGCACCACCTGTACCTGGCCCACATAAGGAGCCACCCTGCCTCCCAGGCTCAGGCTCCTTGTATGTTGAACAAATAAATACGCCTATCTTTATTTTTGATACTTGACACTGCCTGGTCCCCTGCGACAATGTAGTGTCTGGCAGTTTCAATATTTTGTTGAACAAATAAGCATAGACAATGGTGACCATCTGCACTTTGTTATACAATTACATCATTAGGCCCCTGATTATAATACTGTTGCTAAAAAAACTAATTTGTTTATTTGGTAGACATGTCCTTGGCACTATTCTTCAGCAGGATCAAGTGAATCTACAATCGTGTCATCCTGATCAAGAACAAAGAAATCAGACGTATCTTCACCATCCAGAAAAAAGGCACTCACTAAATAGCTATCTATTGAAAAGAAGCTTCGCTGATATTTTGCCAAGAGTGGTTTGCAATCCGCTTGATTTTGCAAAGACCAATTGTAATCGTTAGATCGCTTGAGATCAAAAATGTCTCCCCAGACACTCAGAGAATCATTTTGCCCCAAGGTACTATAACACTTGTACCAAAAATCAACGACAACGCCCCCCTTCTTTTGGGCATCAGGAAGCAAGGCTTGAAACCCCTCAAGTTCTCGAAGGGTCACATATAACATAATGAATTCAAAGTAGTTGGGCGTATTGCCACCATAGTCCTCGATAGCCTGCTCACCACCCTCAACTTCACCACGCTGTTTGACAAGTGGATTGAATTGCTCAGCAAGTTCCAAAGCCTTTGCAAATGCCTTGACATTGTGCTTGCGTGACTCCAGCACCTGGCCAATAATACGAGGAATAACGTCGAATGCCAACAGATTGCGGAGATAATAGCGGAGCTGGTCAACATTTCCACGGCCAATAACGTTCAACCAAAAATGGTTTGTGAACGCACGAAACTTTTTTGACAGAACTCTGCCTATTTTCACGAGTGGTTTGCGCGTCGCACTCTTAGCTAGGTCGCCCTGCAGCTCTTGTGATGACAAGCTGACAATGGCTTGGAAGTTATTCAGTAAATCGTGACTGTTCAGCACATTGAAGAGCTCTGCAACTGCTTTAACGATATACTTGGTCCCAGACGTTAGGCCGAGGTTGGCAAGGCTATGCCTGACTTGGTCTGGCGGAACACACTCATCTTGGATCGCCTCAATAATCTGCTGATCCACAAGTGACTGCCAGTCGAGCTCCCTAAAAATATATTTTTGGAAAAGTTCAGGGTAGAAACGCTCATAAGAGTTTGCATCATCATCGTCGTCATCCATATTAATATCGCCGTCATTGTCATCAGCATCCATATCATCTTCATAGGAATCATCATCAATCACATTCTGGGCTAAATCGTTTAGGTAATCAATGAAATTTAAAATCATTGCACGATACTCGATTTGAGCGCCGTCAAGCAGGGTGTGCAGTCCGACTAGTTCTGGCGATCCTATCATGGCTGTCAGGTTCAGGTTCTTGCGTAAATCATAAAACACCTATTACCGATTGGCAGAGCACATATAGTCACAGCACCTTTTGCTTTCATTAGTAGACGGGGTGGAGCTGAGTTCCTGCTTACAGCACTGGACTAGACATAGCTGCTAGGACTTGGACGGCTGGCCAGGCATCTTTAAATAGCTATGCTGTGGCACGAGGTATATGAATTGACAGAGCCAGTGTGTCCGAATTGCTTACTGTGGCCAGGAGGCGCTGCCACGAATGCAAAATGATA